>OMNV01029000.1:10534-42630 GCA_900303265.1 Brotula barbata | reverse complement strand
CCTATCCCAAAACATGTCAAACTCCATACTCATGCAGAATGTCTCTCCAACAAAACTGGTCCTCCTCCTGTCTGGACCACTGTGCACCTATTCAAAGGAAGGAAGGAACTAGAAATGTTTGTTGAGGGTGAGCGAGATGGATAAACCTCTAAAACACAGTAACCCCCAGTCCAGATGGCTCCCCAATAGAGTTTGATAAAGAAATTATTGATAAATGAACCCCCCTCCTTTTCAGACCATTCTCTGTGGAGCGGGGAGCCTCAAAACCCCACAGAAGCTTCAGTAAATTGATCCAGGGCGAGGACATTTCGATTGCACATCTAATCAATCTGTCGCTTTTTTAAATACGGGCTGTAAAATTATAGCTAAAACGTTAGCCCAACAGCTTGAATCTGTAACTGAGTTCATGAAAAATCCACATTCTTTCTCTAATATTTGTTGCCTTCTCAATATTTTTTTCAGCATCCATTGAGGCTCCAGAGGCGACGGTCTGTCTGGACTGTGTCTGTCTGGATGATTTAATATTGTTTATTTCTGAACCTACATAAACCATCCTCCACACAGGCGAACACATGGAAAGATTTGAATGAATCTTTTCATTCCATTTTTTGAAGTGATGCGTATGCACTCACAATGCACCATTAGTGCAAACTCCAGCTCAGTGCTCATAGAAACAAAGCCATGCTAAGCGGAGAGACAATAAACACGTGACAAAAGAAATACTGATCTTCATACTTGCTGCACACTTAAATAAAGAAACTTTCTTAGGCTTCCCTGTGTTTTAGGCATGACACCACAGGAAGCAACTACTTCAGTCTTTTTGTATGCAGTCCTGCACAACGGCACATGTTCTGATTTGCAGATCAAACCACTCACTTGGCTGTACTCCTGCCCATCTGTCTATTTGTTGAATTGCGGGGGAGTTTTCCAAGGTCAAGAATGACCTCAATACAGAGTCTGCATATGAGGGAGAGATGCTGGGTCAGGCTTGATGACTGAATCAGATCTATTCAATTCAATTCAGTTTTATTTATATAGCGCCAAATCACAACAAAAGTTATCTCATGGCACTTTACAGGTAAAGCAGTTCAAGAACAAACTCTTGAATATATGGAAACCCAACATTCCCCTATGAGCAAGCACTTGGCGACAGATCTGATCTTATCACAAACGTTAAAGTACATTCTTCCTCTCAAATGTGGTCCGTTTTTCATAGAAATGAATAGTTAGTGTACATACAGTATGGATTGGTGCATTATTGTTTGAGCACTGAAGAAGAAACATCCGTATTCTATCAATTTATTTACGATAAAGCTCATGAGGTTACCTTATACCAAATGATTCCCCACATGTTAAGATCAGGTCAACCAGATAACAAATAGACTATCAACTCTGCACCTCCTTAAGGTCTCTGTGTCTCAGGCGTCCCCAAGGACGGTCCACCGGTTATCTCTCATGATGTCACCCCGACATCCCAAGGACATTATCTAACATACAGTATATCTCTCAGTGAATGTTGTATGGTAAACTCTGAAAGTTCTTGTGGAGCTGCTGCAGAGCTGTGATTCAACCCTCAGTTAAGAATATTAAACTCTCACTCAAAAAGACATCAATGTTGGAAAAACACAAGGACACATTGCTTTACAGACTGCTGCGCTGCTATTTTAAATCTTACTTAACTGTAAGTCGGTGAATGTGTGTGTGTGTGTGTGTGCCTGTCCTGTGTGTGTTTAATACATTGTAGCAAAGATGTGATGAATGGCAGCAAAGCGCCCCCCAGTGCTGATTTGCAGTCATTGCAACGAGTCCAACCAGCAACATGCAAACAAAAGAGCCATCAGGGAGTCATCCTTCCTGTGTGTTGGGGGACATTTTACTGCAGCTCTGCGCTTCCACATTGTTGACTTATTCCTAATCTAAATTATACTACAGTCGAGAAAAATAGATGTCAATTTTAGCAATCTGTGTGCATTACTTAGTAAACTCAGGAAAAATAAAGTAAAATTCGCAGTTCACTCCCCGAGCAGAGTGCATCCAAGTCCACTCTCTGGTCTTCACTCTGTGATAACAAGCTTCATCCTCTGTAAGTGGAATAATTGAATTCAGAAAGAATGAAAGAATGATGCTTTATTGGTCCCTGGAAGGAAATGATTTCTCTGTATTTAACTCATCCTCAATGAGGAGCAGTGGGCGGCACACACACACACAACAGCGCCCAGGGACCAACTCCAGATTTTCCACCCTGCCTTGGTGAAGGGATAATGGCAGGAGTGATTAGAAAACCAGAAATGGAGGAAACTGACTCAGACACGGGGAGAACATGGAAAGTCCACACAGAAAAGTGACATCTTGGGGTCCAGGTCGGGAAGCTCCGAGCGATGGGTCAGGGTTTACAGAGATGTTGCTGCTTATTTTAGTGTTTACTGTCACTGTTCACTTGTCTGCTGTCTTCAGACTCCGTCATGTTTATCAGAGGTGCCCTTTTTTTGAGCTGCTGTGTGAAAACATACTTTTTGTAAATGGCAGCACACTGCAGAAGTATTTGTTTTTGAGAATTGAACCATTTCAAACAGATACACAGGTACGCTAGGCCTGTACTGTATTACTTATTTAGGTTTACAATTCAATTTAATGTTAAGACATTTAAATTTATAATTTATGATGACAGAGAAGAGGATGTATCGAAATGTATGGATCGCATGCATCAAATCATCGACAGGATAATCGAAATGAATGGTGAGGACAGTGAAGATTGGCACATTCATTACCTAACCTACAGTGGTGAACCATCTTGTTTATCTACACTGATTATCTACTCTCTTTTATGTGTAGACTTTGTTTCGGAACTGCCATCCTTAAAATAACATTTAGCAGGCAACTGAGCGAGTAACATATTGTGATCAACGGAGTTGAGCGCTACTCTTACATCAAGGAGGATTAGAACGGAGGCAGGGCCTGAGCAGACAGATAAGAGATTGGTTTATAATTGTTTACGACATTTGGATCTAGAGCTTTTAATATAGGTTTAATAAAAAAGATAACAAAAGTTTCACAGTTGTTTTAAATGAAGCTGGCACGACCCCACCATGGAAAGACTCTTATTCATAACGCACAACTGTGTCAAAGACAAATTTGGGTTGTTCTTATTAGCATTCAGTAGTTTTGAGAAATATGTCGAGCTCACCAAGGATGAACCTGGTTTGTGTTTTAATCTTAGCAGACTAGTGGTCTACAACCCTGTTTCAGTAGACCATGGCGGCTCTTTTTTTTTTTACCTACGAGAGTTTTGATTTAAAAGAGTAAAATCTCTAACCCCGGAGATTATGTCCACTTATACTATAAACGAGTGTCAAACTTATTTTAAGTCAGGAAAAATACTAACCAAAAATGTGTAGTAATCCAGTTCAAATGGATTGTAAACATTTTGATCAGGGCGTAGCGTTTCTCTTATTACGTTCGATTTTAAGGACGGCACAACCCCCAGTGGACAGTTGAGGAATAGCAGCGCATGTTATTAGAAAATTCCAATGACTTCTGTAATTTTCACTTTTCAAAATCAGCAAGTGATTTGTCATGGACCGTTTGTTTGATACTTCTAGTTTAGACAATGATAAGAGAGTGATCACATAATGCTGGCAAATTAGGGGACTGACCACAGTGGGTCAGATCTGAATATTACAAGAAAACTATAGTCAATAAGGACAATGAGAGCCTTGGTCAGGGGATCTGTTAGCAGATCTACAATAAATGTGGAATCTTGAAGAATGTAGAATAAGGGCAAGGAAGTAAAACAATGACATTACAAAGGGAAATTGTTTTCCATGAATCGGTGCTGATGTAAAGATTAATCATTCAAAAGAGGAGAAATCAGTGCTCCGTCTGTGATTGGTGGTCAGGTTGAGAGTTAAAAATAAAACCTGATGATGATCAGAGTGGTAACGAGGTGGCGAGGTTTCAGTTAGTGGGCGTTATCTTTAGGTTTCACAGAGACACAGCAGAGGTCAAGGGTCAGGTCACTGGTTCACAGTGAGATCTGAGGTTTATGAGCCCTTAATTTACACTACTCCTGGCGACATGACAGTGGAGAGAAAACACTGTCACTATGGGGTGAACAACACTGTGGGCGGAGTCTCAACATGCAGGGGGAGTTGCCTCACAGCTCCTCTGGGGGCGTGACATGACTCACTACGAAGCTGGCTGTCAGTCTCTGGTTTGGTCCAGAAAGCCCTAAGTTCTGCTCCCAGTTTTCCAGTCCTCCTCCGTTCATTACTAGGCCACTTTTTCTTCCTACTTTATAAAATCCAATTGACTGGTTGAGATGAGCGATGGTCAAATGGCCAATAAATAAGAGAAAATAATTCTGTGGTCAAACATTGTTTATTTATTCACAACATTTTCTACTCCAGCTATGTTAAAAGATAATACAAGTGTAAATGCTCTAGTTCCTATGTTGATCTCTCATTCATCTGTATAAGCAATAAAAAAGTGTGGATCGTTAAGAAATCTGAGGTCGTGAGGTGAGGATTGAAAAGTTTGAATGGTTTGTTTTGATTAAGAGTTCATCCTCTCACCTTCCACGCTCCTCACATCCACGTTTTTTTTTTTAAGAAGAACATACTGAGCAAGGCATCAGTAGCAAAACTCAGGCGAGTTGGACATTTGTAAAGCGCATTTACAGCTGACGCGGAACACACTCAGGTCATATACAGAACATGGGGACAGAGGAACAGAGAAACGCAATACAAGGCCATCGTACAAATATACCAGACAAGAAAAAAGGTTTATTTTCAAAGCGTTCATAGGATCAGAGAGACTGGAAAAACACACACACACACACACTCACACACACTATATATATACATACATATATATACAGACGCATATATACATATATACACATACATGTGTGTGGGTGTGTGTGTGAGGTAAAACAATGCAGTTTTTTTTCTCTTTTTGATTAAATTACCTATATGTTATATATTATTTACACTTTAAAGATATTTTGGAGCTTCTGACTGACATCTTTAAAGCTGGTAATGCAGACATCAACACTGATACAGAATCACACAGAGTCTCGTCATTTGAGGTGGAAAACGATAACAACAAAAGTTGTCAAACTTAGGCACCAAAGAAATCAAGCTGTGTTCCACAGACAATTCACCACAGCAGCCAATGCGTGGTTTAGGCCACGCCCCTTTATGACCTAAACGGTTCTTCAGTTCAAACTGAAGCTTTTGAACATTCAGTATGTTTACACTTTATATCGTCTGCACTGCAATTAAGGCAAAAATGAAAGTACGACCGAGTGGGAATCAAATTCATTACATAATGACGTTTCTGGTGACATCTACATGTGCGAGTTCCAACATCAGATTATGTGAAGAGAAGCGATGCATGCAGATAGGGCACAATGATCACATCATACAGATCTGCATTCATCAATGTATGCCAATTTTCATATAACTTGTTTACATTTGAAAAAAAAACCCAACAATTTCTTGCCTTCATCTAAGTGCAACTGTAGTTTAAAACAAAACATGAATGTGCATGTAAACATACTGAGATTTGTTTTCTGTGTCTGACACCATGGAGGGCAGCTGGAGCAGGAGGACCCCCGTCAGCTTCCTGAATACTTTCCAACTGAGCGGCTCATCACAGTGTGTGGATCTTGCTAGCATAGAGAGGTCGTTTAAGCTGTGATCGAGTGGAACCGAGAGCGCCGCTGTCATAGGCCAACAACTTGCATAACAAGAGGAGGACGGAGGGAAGCTGACGCACGTGAGGGTTCTGCCATACATTCATAGCCGTTAGATGTTCACAGCAGTCGAGCTGCTGTCAGAGTTCACGCTACGGTCTCGTTTTGGTCCTCCGTCAGTCCACGGATTTAACAAAATAACATGAATATGCTGTATAAAAAGTCCACTAAATCAACTGAGATTTGGAGGTTGAATGTCTTTCTACAGGGATGGGATGCAGCGTGACAGACAGCAGATTCAGAGAGTGAGGAAAAGTGGCGATTGTAAGTCTGCAAGTCAATTACAGACGGAGGAATGACAAGACAGAAAGGCAAGACTGAGTCAAAGACAGACGGAGTGTAAGAGAGGAACAGCTGGGTGCAAACCTTTGTCACACTTCACTCGTTAAAGGATTTTAAAGTACAAGGCTGCTGGTGATCTTAAGACAGAATGAAAGTTGTTGTCCAAGTGGAGGCGTCCCGTTGAGTTTCTGCTGTTGTTAATGGACCAGAGCGTGACACTGATAATGGAATATTACACATACAGTATATACAGACTCATCCCCTCAATCCCACGGCATACTTAAAGGGACGTTGATATCTGGAATTTGACTGTGCTACTTTTTCCCTGCACCGCCCACAGCCCAGCTGACATGGCTTAGAAAGGAGGCCTTGCGTGGCCCTCCAGGCTCTAGTTGGTCCTTAGCACATGAAAATGATATAAAGAATAGTAGGCCACAATTTAATCTGAATATAGCAGCAGCAACAGCAACAGCATTGTGCTTTTGTTACACCCAAGGTTTATAAGCTGTCATTTCCGCCCCTGTGGACCTTTTCTAAGTCTACAGATGGATATCAGGTCAAACTTTTGTCAATCTCTTCACTCTAAACTTAACCAAATTACAGTACTTTCTTCATCTTCATTGAGCATTTCTTGTTTCTCAGATCATAAAAATGGAATGCTTAAGTGACCGGGGACTCTGGATGATTGAATCTGTGTGGTGGGGGCAGTATTATATCACAATCAGAACATTTATGTTTCAGCTTGTTTTGATGCAGCTCTTCTCATCTCCACCACATGAACTTAATGCAGGGATGGTTTTGACACGGTGAGTCTGTGGTGGTGTACTGGATCCAGTGGTGGATAAATAAATTAAGGGCACTGCTGACATGTAACATCAACCTTTGAGTACATTTGACAGTTTCGCCATGAACACTGAGGAGGATAAATCATATCTACTCTGCTTTTTGTGATCCAAAGCATGAAATCAAGACAAAGGATCGGACATTTTTCTAAATTGTTACCCAGCATCTTTAATGTAGATTCAGAGTTTCTGTCAGCCTCTTAATCATTAACTAGGAGACCAGGATATATGATTCATTGGAACTTAACCATCTTATTTTTCAATTGAATTATGTTATTACTTCACATGAGGAGAGAGAACAGTCCATCACCTATCTACACTGATGTCAGGGCTGACGTCACAAAAAGGTAATAATATCCACCATCTTCGACTCACTCCACTGAAACGTGCTCATTCAAGGTAAAAAATGTCTTCTGATGAGTTTGTTTAAACTGCATTTTCAGTTAGTTTTGTTTTGCATTTCTCACTTGGAATAATTGCAAAGAAACAAAAAACAAAAAACAATCGACTGATGCAAGCGTGAAAAAAATATCCCGGATTGGAGCAATGAATAGTACATTAGTAAATTAACAGTACATTTTCTCAGTATGTAATACCATTTGGGTAGTTAATCAGCAGTATTTGTTCCATTTGGGTTCTCGTTTAACATTTGAGTAATTACATCCTCTGGTTGATGGTGTCAGATGGGGTATTCATGGCAATTACCTAGTTACTACATCCAAAGAAAATGAGTGGTTGAATTGGCTTTGAGCACACCCACTGTGTTGACAGGCCTGGGTTACACAGCGAACCTCTGACAGAGTTTATCTTTGTCATGTGTGAATCAAGGAGCTACGTCAATGCCCGATATGATGGCACAGCGGTTTTCAGCCAGGCTGACTACTTTCTAACATTCTTTAGCAAACCTTTCAAAGCACTGCCTAACAAAGCATGAAACACTTGATTTGCTGTGGAGCAACATGGCACAGAATAATCAGATCAAGGCAATCTGAGGACATCTAACCCAGCTGAGACTCTCATCTCAGTCAGAGAGCACAGGTGACAACTAATTAGCAGCACATCCACATAAGAAAACAACAGAGACAGACTGATGGAATTACCACAAGAAGTAAACCTTGCATTGGTCAAACGTTCACTTCTCCATCCAGAGAATTTATGGGATTCATCGCTGATTTACTGTACGTATCAGTTATCGAGAATTAAGACATTGGTTTATTCAAAATGTGACCTAAATCCAAAGTCTGATGAAGCAAAAAACAATGCATAGGTTTACAGCATCAATGGCAATCAACACTAGCAAATGGAGACACTTGATTGTAACAGAAAGTTAAATCAGGTGCTACATCCTTTATGAGTGTGTGTGCGTGCACACGCTCGCACACACACGCACGCAATTCTTATGCATTGGTCCCTTAAGGCTTCCTTGCTTGCTCAGCTGAAATGAGAAAAATGTCCACGTTACAGTTTTTTGTATTGTTTTTTTGTCAGAAATGTACATTCTCGTAGAAAAAGACAAAACTGTGTAAAACCTATGGCTTAGTAAATATCCATTTGCTATATTTCAGCCAATGAACCTCACTGTGTGTTGTTGTTTATCCCACAGTGAGGAAAAAAGCTTGAAAGGTGAATGTAATGATGGCAGCTACGTGACAAAAATCACAGATAAACTAGAAGTGAATGGGACAACATCAGTAATGCTGACACGTTTGCGTCTCTTTTCAAAAGCTGTTGTGATGTTTTACGATGAGTGAGTTCAGTTTCAGCTCAGTTTCCAGATTTAGACACCGGTAGAAAAAGCTGCATGATGAGCTGCTGAAGTGGTGGTGGTGAGGGATTCACTTCACAGTTTCAGAGGGGGGCGGGGGGCTCCTGCAACATACTTCCTTTTCTTGAGTGTGCATAGTATGACCTGATGTATGTTCAGCACACACACACACACACACACACACACACATACACACAATATGACACAATCTATCACAGCAGCCAATATGCGAGGATTTGGGTTTTAAAAAGCAGTGGCACTTTCCGGTAACAGCTGGCTTGGAAGGCATGATGGCAGCTGACTGTTGTAGGTGGTTTTTTGCTGTCATGGTTAGAAGAGCAGAGTATAGAAAATAGATGCATTAATCTACTTTAAATTGCATATGTTGCATCGTGTTCACCAAAAAATGAATGAGGTCATTGAGTCCAGTTTGCAAATAAAAGATACACATCCTCTGGCCAAAAAAGGAAGGCGTGTCCAACTCCACTCCCCCGGTAAGAGGAAGGGAGACGCGAGAAAAGGAAAAACTGTGGCAGACGACAGAGATTCTGTCCACAACTCAACACTTTAAGACACGAAGCCCAAGTAAGCACAATCACAATGAAGGTGGATTATATTCCACTCACACCAAGGATCCTCTGCTCAGTTTACCGTCTTCATTCCCAGGAGATTTATCTATAATACTGAGTCCATATTTGTCTTGAAACAGAATTTGACAGAGAGTTTAATATGCTGCAACTGCTGATCCAGCAGGTGAGGAGGTTATTGTGGTAGAAATGCATCATGAACAGCCTCAGCTCCACATTCCTCATACAGACCAGCAACCTCACTTTCCAACTGTCCAGCAAATGGAACCTGGACAGTCTCGTTCTGTGATGTTAGAATGTGTCCGCTGACAGAGGATGGGCTTTTTTTAACCTTGTATGCTAACATGCTGTGAACCCACCTGCATGCACGACTGCTGAAGTGCTCAGCTAAAAAAATACATGTTATTCTAAACATGTAGCAGTATCAATAATGGACATTTAAAGATGAATCCACTCGTGGTCGGGGGTCTAAATTACACCCGTGTCCTCAGATACTCTCGCTATAATTGTAAACTGTAATGGCCTTCAGAGAAAATGTCAAATTTGAATTGCCGGCGTGGAATAGATCGATGTAATGACAAATCAGAATACTGAATTATACTTTTAAATGCTGACTTGAATCATTATCAAAAAAAAAAGAAATAGTTGCAGTGATACTGTAGAGTGGCGCCTCCGACCTGAAGAATGAAATGAAGTTCCATGACAAAGGCGATGATAATGAAGGAGATATGAGGAGGCCTCCCAGGTGATCTGTGGTTTCGTCGGCCTTTTGTTTAACCTGATGAGGTTTCAGCTCATATGGGTTCGGTTTGTGACCAGTAAATGTGGTGGGACCAGATATGGACCATGATGGCTGTGAAGGCTCTTTCAGAGATAAATGTAACAGAGGAGTATAGAGGATAACAGGCGTGGAGGAACTTCTTTTTCACCCTTTTTTTTTTAAATGCTCTATAGCTGATGTGAGGCCTTGTGAGCTCAGTTTATTCATTCATCACCCAGCCATCCCCTGACCACCCGTCGGAAAAGACAACGAATGATTCCTCAGGTATGTCGGTGAAGAGAAGAGTTGAAAAAATGGATGGGATGGGCGTTCATTCCCCCTCCAATCCAAAAGGGAGGTATAGTCAAAAAATCATGAAGAAAATAATATAGTAATGCTAATGATATGGATGCCAGTCAAGGATGTGCGTATGTTTGTGTTGATGGTTGTATCTACAGCTTGATTCCCTCCTGTTGGCTGAGTTGAGACAGGGTTTTCTTGATTCGCAGTGCCGTGAGGCGGGCGGCACCGTTAGCATACCAGCACTCCCTCATTATCTTCGCCATCACCCGCAAGGCCTGTGGAGAAGGCAGAGAAAGGACAGGTTACCAAAGCACGTCTGACTTACGTAGGCACACCAAAAAATGGAGTGGAATGCTCACATGCTGGGAAATTCAGTCATACTTAAAAGTTCCACTTCAAGTGGGTCCATCAATACAGTAAACAAATCAATGTAGCAATGAGACTAATAAGTAACATTACTCCTTCATACACACCCACACTGTACTCCCATTTTAAAATCCAGTCTGTGATCCGTGTAGGTTTTTGACAGTCTGGAATGCTGTGGATGGATGAACTGGGCCTTTTTTTCCTCTACATGGCTGAATCGTGCTGAGCCTAGCCATGAATTTTCTGGCCCTGATTTGAAGCCAAAGCGTGCTGGTCTGTGCCTTCACCGGGGCTGTGATAACACTGTGGTGGACTGATGTGTCAGCATTACAGGCCACAGAGGGACAGACAGAGCTTAAAACACACACGGCCCAAGACCGTCCCGCTGCTTTTTACAATTACCTGAGCCAAACCAACATTCGTTATTTTCTCTCCTGACTCCATCTTTGAACTAGAAGAAATGCGTTGATGATTTCATACCTCACAGCTCTGCCAGCGATTGGGAATGTTGGGCCGAAGTTTCTGCTCACAAACCACCTTCCTCATCTCCTCCACCGATGGATCTGACTGGACCAGGTCATAATAGGGTAGCTGGTAGTCCTCATGGATGCCTGACAGATAAAAGAGGTTACACATGAAACTGCAGAACAATGGGCAATCTTTGTTAGGTTATTGCTACTAACAACAACCACTTGTACCTAGTTCGGCTCCTCAATGATAAAACTTTTAATAATTATTATTAAACGATCCATTATTTGGCATCTTGAGCTGCCTCAAATTCTGTATAAGATATCAAACAAAGTTAATGAACCCTCTCACATTCTTTATTGTCTTGAGGCTGCCGTTATACTCTTAATCATGTTTGAAGTTTGTAAATTACATGTATATTTGTCACAACAATCCTGCTGGTTCGAAGCTTTATTATTATTTAAATACAGTTAAGTGTAGTTACATAGTTATGCATAGTTTTGTTTTGAGCTGTACGATCATTTAAGTTCATCTCATTGCAATTATAGTTGTTGATTTAATTAATACGCTATGCAGCAAATGAATACTGTTTCCTAAGTTAATGTGTGCGTGAGGTGTCCTGCTCAAGGACTTCAGGGACCAGATCTGCTACATAGAATATGAATCCTTTTTTTTTCGTAGTTATCTCTCCTACACTTTCACCAATCTGCTGCTACAAAGTTTATCAGTGGACTCAAAAAGAGTCCTTGAACTGCCATCTGACAGATATGCTCACTGTGAGAATGACACAGAGAACTGAACCATGTCCACATCATCACCAGGCGGGCTGTTTGGGAAAACACTGGCAGAATGATGTCATCCCTCTAAAACCTTCACGATGTCTATGTATTGTGGACAAATTCTTTAGCCTGCGGGTGTGTGAGCACTGCTCAATCTTGTCCACTTATAGTTTCCTATGCTGAGCCATACACCTGTGTAAGGGCTGTTTGGTCTCACCAACATACAATCTGTGCTCTCCTCACCGCACTGTGCTCAACTGTGCTCTTAATTCAACAAACTGTCATCATCTCCATCACATCCTCACCTCCCATAGAGCAGCGACTAGCAATCTCCCAGAAGACCAGGCCCATGGCGTAGATGTCAGCTCTCTTGAAAGACTCAAAGTGTTTCATATTTATTGAGTCATCCAGGACCTCTGGAGCCATATACCTAAACAAACACACATCGAATATAATGAATTTAGGATAAAGTCAGATTAGCGATATTTCAGTTTCGTTAAAATTCTGAAAAACAAAATAATTTGTGACAGAATTATGGCAATTGAGGTTCATTCAAAAATTTGAGATGTTAATGCCACTGGTACCAGGTAAAGACCATGAAAACCAGCGCTGAAAAATGAGCCACAGAAACATTAAAATTTCAGCGAAAATGGCCCCCCACCCCCCAGTTTGTAGTGGTTTTTGAGTCATTATCGAAGTTATTCACAAAAAAGTAATCCATTTTGCAAGTTCGTGGTCATTGCTTATTGCCAAGTTGGCACTGACAAATGTTTACCAAAGCATTACATGTTTAATATGGACTGAAGAGGAGAAAGAGATTCATCTACATAAAGACACACACACATTTTTTAAAAATAGGGTAAACAATAATGTTTCTCTTTACGATGAATTACAATCAATTTCATCAATTCAAAAACAGATTGCAGATATTTTTTCACAACTTGAACTTCGATCTTCTCACTGCGTCAGATATTTTTGCGTACCTCAATCCTGACTTGTTTGCTAACAGTGATAGGAACCAATCTGCCTGCTGCAGAACCACATCAAAACTTTAAGTTACACTGACCAGACTGAATTAAACATCTATGTGCATGTGATGCTGACCGTCACCCGGTAATCTGACAGAGATTATCCTTGGCAGGGGCCTATCCTCAGCCTACTGGTGTGGACAACATGTTTCCTTTTGATAGCACCACTACAGTACCTTTTGGTTCCCACCCGGTGGTTTGGGGCGATGTCAATGGTGTCGGTGGCTGAGTCATGACGCACGGCTAGACCCAGGTCAGCAATGCAGCAAGTCCCGTTTTTCTTTACCAGAATGTTCTTTGATTTCAGGTCCCTGTGAGCGATGGCTGGCTTGCCTGCAAAAATGCCAAATAATAGATCAAAAGCCTTCCCAAATTAAAAATGAACGATACACTGTGAGGGGTGAGATAAGTCCGGCGTCAGAAATGAACTGAAATGTGGTTTTCTTTTGTTTTATTATGAGTTTTTGGCAAGATGCTGGTTCACTCAGATGAAGTCTGTAGCCTAAAAACATCACTCAGACTATGAGAGTCTCAAACCTGAACCATCCCATAAACTTCACACTTCATAGGTGAACATGTACAGTATATCTACTCACTGCATTTGCAGCTACAAACACACCCATCTTGAGATGTCACCTTTACATCTAGACTGAACCACGTTCAGTGTCTTCGTCCGATATACTGGGGCATCAAACTAGCAACTTTCCGACTGCAGAGTCCAAGCTCCCCTGCACTGCGTTTTCTGTTACCATGGATATTATTGACATGGAAAACTGAGTTTTTTTTTCGTTCAAACAGATTGACAAAGTCCAGACAGACAGAAGTGCACAGGCTGCAGCAGAATATGAACGATGACGTAAGAGGAAGAGCTGACTCACTGAGAATCATGAAATAATCTATTGTATATTTGTGATGTGCATAACAATAATTATTGCTGAATATATCTAATACATTGAGAGCAATCTTTCAATGCAGCAGGAATGATCCAGTCATCATTCCTGCATTAAATATCCACTATTATACCAACCAGTGTAGCATTTCGCCAGGCTGTTTTTTACATTCTGAACCTCAACCTGCTGGTCCTGGAGTAGCCTAGATAATCATTACTCTCACTGGAACGAACAGAGAATAGGGAACAGTAGACCAGGACCCTCAGTCCCCGTCTGCTGAACTTAAAGTGATTTTACTCGACAAATCAAGAGTCTTTTTTGTCTTTTCAGTAATGGACAAAGAAAACTGGCAGAGGAAGGGTGCATTCAAAGCACTTTGACTTCCACCTGCAAATGGAAAAACTATTCTCTTTTTGATGCTTGTGTCAATGATCTGAGTCTCTGAGGAACTAGCCGGCCTGAGAGGAGTTACTGAATGTATGTATGAATGTGCTGGATCCAGGCTGCTAACCAAGCCTTCAGAGACCTGAGACAGATTAACTACTGCAGCCCGATACCTGGCTTCAATCTGTCAGAGATTACCCTGAGAGCTGTGCTGCCCCAAACATCATCCATGGCAAAATAATCTTTCTGGATACTTCTCTCTTTCCTGCTAATAGCTACTATAAGATTTTCAACCCAGAGGGGTAAACTGGCTGTTAAGTTGACCCTTGAGGAGTGAAGCGTCCAATATTTAGCCTAAACACTGCCCTCAAAATAAGACCTTTAACAAAGTTTCTTCAGGTCTGCTTCATGGTCTGTCAGTACCACAAAGACCTTGGTCCCACATAGCACTGGGTTTAGTTATGTGACTGGGTTTCACATGTCAGCCAGTTCCCATGGTAACACATGTATAGTGGACAGGTCGGTTTTGTTACACTGTCTAAACGTCCTGTTGCTGGAGAGATTGCTGATTATGTTTTTAGATACTATGGTTTACTCACTGATGTGGTGTCAGATCGATGGAGGGCTCTTTGCTAATGAGTCAGTGCCCCTGCCAGTCTGGAAGAGTGACAAAGCCAGCACCTGAACCCCTGTGACCAAGATGAAGTTCTACATCTACCTGGCACTTCCTTCTCCGGTGCTGCTGGAGTGTGGCCAGCTTCACTGTGTAGCTTACTTCAACGTACTACTCCCTATAAATATCAGCCTGGACAGAAAGGTCTGGCGAGCCACCGGGGATGTCCCCCTGTTGGTGGAATACCAATAAGATGGCTCCTAGGTTTGTTGGCCCTTTTTCAACATCAAGCAAATCACCATCTACCGTCAAACTGAGACCATTTCACAGATTCAGCCTTCTTTTCTTGTCTCCCATGTCAAGCCTGTTGTCATTAAACTTTTGACAGTAAATTCCTTTCTGTGTCCTTCCTGAGTCCCCCGAGTAGGCATTGACAGTAACAGAGACTGACAGAATATACGTGATCCCCTGGCAAATATTATGAGTAGATTGAATGGACAGAATAGAGAAATAACTAACATTTATGATATATATATAATATCTTACTGTCATCTTTGGCTCCCTGTGAAAATCCTGCATGATGAGAGAGTCTTATTATGGTTTCTTTGAATGCATTCTGCTCTACGTGGCCTGATCTCTACCAGGCGAGCCCCTCATTTGAATAATTTAATCATTTACTTAGACTTATATTCTGTAAAATATCTGTCTACACTTACAAATCAAGTGAACACACAGCATATTAAACAAACACGAAACAAAAAAACACGACTGAAGCAACACTGTAATGTAGTGGTGGCGTTGCTCTACGAGTGTGTGTTACACAGCGATTATTTTTAACAATTTGTGATAAAAATAAAAGTCTTACCTTGTGTGCCCACTATCTCCATGTGGAGGTGGGCGAGGCCACTGGCTGTGGACAGGGACAGTTTGATCATGCCTTCCACAGTGACGGTGTAGCGGTTCAGATAGTCAAACAGGGAGCCGTGCTCGTGGTAATCCGACACCAACCACAGCTGAGTCCATGTACCGTTATCTAAACATTAGAAAAAGAGCCCAAAAGTACACGTTACAGCCAATGCACAGGTTTGTCTATGAAATTACACGCTGCGGTACTCTGGCACAAACTGGAACTAAGATTGATGCTTCAGGAAGTTCTTATGTCCGTGCTCATCATTCCCTCTTGTGTATAGATAGCTTGTGGTATTTTTATTCCTTTTGGCATGAATTTAATGTAATTCCTTTGGCTGACACAGATTAGAACCAGATTGAAAGTATATAAGTAAAGCTTTTTTCACAGTAACAAAGTGCCATGGACTCTATGTTTACCTGCCTGTTTGTACGCACACATATGTGCATGAGTGTGTGTGTGTGTGTGTGTGTACACAGACAGACACACATATACAGTATATACACATTATATTTACATATACATGCACACATATATACATATATTACACATTATTTTTAACGTTCTGTAACTTTTTTGCCTCGTTTTATGTCACTGTGTGCGCTCTACTTAAGTGTTGTTGTTGAGCAGACTGTTGGAGTGTGATCTGGTGGCTGGGGCAGCCAGGTAGATTAGATGGAGGTGACAGCACCTAGCTTAAAACGCCAGGAGTTTCTTAAGTCTTTTTCTACTTTGTGCTTTTGATTCACATTGTGCCAAGTTTAAATAGAATAGAACAGAATAGAATGGAATATCTTTGTTGTCATTGTACAAGTGCAACAAAATTGGATGTGCAGCTTCCTTGTCAGAGCTAATATAAATAAGTTAAAATGCAAAAGAGGCAACAGGCAAACAAATGTCTTTAAAATTGTCTTAAAATAAGGGCTATCCAACCAGTTTTTGTTAAACTTCCCAAGGCAAAGGTTTGCTAGGGATGTGAGCTACTCCAAACTAGAGTCCCCCTGCAAACACAAGTACAGTAAGTGCTGCTAGTCCTACCATGTTAATGTACAAAACACATAATAATGATCTTGTACAGTGAATGAGTAAATAAAATGTAGATATTATTTACTGTGTCAAATCTTTAAAAAAGTTGGATTTAAGAACTTTTAACAATATATAATGCCTTTCTAAGGATCTGCAGATTCCCTTCGTGGTTGTGATTTAGTCAGACAGATACATTAAGTGTTACCAGGCAGAAAATTTGGGTCAAGCAATTAACAATCAATTTGGTGAATAAGTTCCCCAGTGCCTGCATTCATACAACACTATGTCGTGTTCTGGAACGTGTGTCCACTCAAAGCCAGGCTGACTGCATGAGTGACACAAGCACAACGCTACACATTGGTGGTGCTGACAGAAAACTTTGACTATATTGATTTAAAGTGGTATTGCCAGCTATGCTGTTTACATGTTTTAGGGTTGATATTGGTTATTGCCTTTATGTATGAGGAGCAAAGCTGCTCCTCAGTCACAGCCTGTGTGTATATACTGCACACACACGCACACACTCACACACACACACATACACACGAACAGCCTCTGTCTGAGTGTGTGGTGAGGACTGTGTAGTAATGTCTCATTGGCCTTCACTGTGAACCTGTTACTCCCCCACACTGTCTACCAGCTGGTCTATTCACACTCACATTTCCATCCTCTGCACCGCTGCTTTTCGAAGTTGAAAACAAAGAGGGTCACTTCTAATTCAAGTAACACAAGAAAACTCTTCAGCTTTAATCAAAGTTTATTCTTAATGACAAAATATTGCTAATAAGTCCTATTCATCCTATTCATTATTTACATCTAATATTAGGATGGGATGATAATCATCTCTTACTTCTCCATCTCAAATGTCTTCTGGGTATTCTTACCTTTATTGTCAGCTGCGATGAAGCCCAGGATATTCTCATGCCTCAGCATCACTGTCTGGTAGATTTCAGCCTCTCGGAACCAGGAGCGCTCCTCGCGGGAGGAGAAGATCTTCACAGCCACCTCCTCGCCACGCCATTTACCACGCCACACCTCCCCAAAGCGCCCCTTCCCAATGCTCTCCTGCAGGATGATTGTCCTCGCAATGGTCCTCTGGACCAAGAGGGGAAGACCTGGAGAGAGGAACAAAGTGTTAAATCTGTGGGAAGCAGTGTGGCGATGAAGGAATGCTCACAAATGAGGAAGAAGAAAGAATATTTCAATCACAATCACAATCGGAAATGGCACGTTTGTCTGACCAAGCAGCCAAAAAAATTCAAGTGACAATAACAAACTAAGGTAAAATAAAATAACAAAGGTAAAATTCTATTTTGTGGCTTAAATATAGTTTCAGCAAATATTTCATTCTGTTGATCAGCTCATGGAATAATTGACAGATATGAACTCAATTAAAAATATGTCAAAATTTTAAAAAATCACATAAGCCAATCACAAAACATAATGAACTGCAGCTGCATAACTTTGAGCTTTAAAACACCCAGGAATATAAACTACAAAAAAATCAGCGGAGACAAGCGTTGAGTGACATCCCAGACCAAAAAATAAAGGAGCTACATCTTTTTCAAGTAACACAATACGTTGAAACAATAACAATACAGTGAAGATGTCCATCCATCCAGAGCTGAAATGTATAGCTTATACATTTCAGGGTCGCGCTGGGGCAGGAACCTACACCAGAGCTCACTGGGCCAAAGGCACCAGACTGAACTTAATTTTTCGGTTAAATTTGTCCGTTTTTGACAGTGGAGGTCAAGAAAAACACTGACCTGAAATGGATGACCTTTACTACATTGACACTAAATGTACAGATATGTACAGTATGTTGAAATATGTGCAAATTGTATGATTTTGTACAGATACCCTTTCATTCAAGGAAGATCTTGATACCATCGCTAGACCGGCTTGTCTCCACATTTCATTTGAAATGAGGCACAAGTTTACTTTCCTGTCACAAATATACAGATATCACAGTGTTAAAAGATATGAAAAAGAGTGTGGTGGCATAGTTAGCACAAAAAATAGAGCAGGTTATTATTACTGATATGCTGAGAATCAATCAGGTCTGCTTCGAGCCTCATGCGTGCAGCACCAGTACCTGATCCAGAGCCTGAGGTGGTCATGTCATAGATGAGGTCCTTTAGTGTGGTGCCTACAGTGATGAAGGGGTGGTCCATGGAGGGGTCCTCTTCATTGGGTACACGATGATGGTGGTGATGATGTGCCCCTGCACCCCCAGCCCCGAGTCCCAAACCCCGGTGACCGTGGCATATGTAGAACACCAACACCAGCAGTAGGCAGAGCACGCACACAGGTCCAGCAATCACTGCTGCCAGGGCCACGGGGCCCAGCGAAGAAACCTTCACGGGTGGGACTAGAAGGTCAAACAGTCACAAACACGAGATAATAATGGCAATAAAACTTCTAAAAGCATCATTATCTCTTATAGTGCTGTGACATATACCATAGATACACTTAACAAATGACAACAGATAAAACAAAACACCTTTCCTCCCAGTGTGTGAACAGTGTGAGGAGCTTGTGTATTTAGTTTGTCACTTTACTGTTTTCTGCTGTACTGCTGTTTAGTACAATTCATGCGTTGGAAAATATATAGACAATCTTTCTGTGTTTTTACCAGGGAAGACTTTGAGGTCCGGGTCTTTGTTACAGTAGTCTGTGTTGCAACACATGGGGTAAATGCCCGTCTCCTGTTTGACGGACGGAGCGCAGATGAAGGGTCGGTCCCGTGGAATCAGCTCATTTTCATGTACGCACATGCTGCGTTCGGTGGTCAGCCGAGTGCCTGACTTACGGATCGCTACGAAACAAACACCATCTGTCGTGCAGCTGGAGTTGGCAGCACAACGCTCGCAGTAGCACTGGAGGAGTCCTGAAGAGGAGGAAGTAGAGGAGAGAGAGAGAGAGAGAGAGAGAGAGAGTCGGGGAGTTAAAGGAATCTCGAACTGAAATGATATACATCAAAACAACACGTTATATTTAGCACTTGACTCATTGTTCATGTTGACCTTACTGAATTGTATCTTAAAATCAGTAGAGTGTGTTTGTCTCTGATCTGAACACACACTTACACACAATCACCCTCATTAATCAATATTTGCATAGCAGAAGGCATATGGACAAACATATGACACCTGATTTGTTTGTAACCTGGTAATCATGTTGATGAAGGCTATCTCGCTACCTGAGTGCACATATTGGTGATTTGCGTAAGTGAACGCCCCCAAAAATCCATAGAGGGTAGCACGTTTTCGGCTGGTTGTCAGAAATAACAAGGAAATGGAATTACCTGACAAAAGGATTATGAGCTTGGTGCGTAACAGACAAAGAATTGACGACGCAAGGATTGGAGGAGAATAACCAACAGTGTCCCAGGGTAACTATCACAGGAGGGCTAAGATACAGAAGGTGGAAATGAGAGAATGATAATGGTTCATTAATGGGAGAGCGGTGAGTAATAATCAGGTGAGCTGAGGGGTGTGCAGAATATCAACTAAAAATAAAGAGAAAAGAATCAATAAATGGATGGATGTCACACAAAGATTGCAAGAAGAAGAAAGAATTTCCCCAGAAAAGCAAAACAAACGTCTGTCTCTTGTCAAGCTTCTCTTAGGACAGAACATGATTGGGAATCGTGGTGATGATGGCCCATGTGACTGTCCACAGGAGGGGATGACGTGTCACCAGACAGCACGGAACCACTGCAAGAAAGACCAGCAGGTGCAGGGACAGAGTGGACTTATGTTGATGAATGAGGGCCAATGACCAACAGAAGCTTGTAATAAGTGGTGATAAATAAATTGATTCAAATTCAAACTTATCTGTTTCTTTGGTAACTAGACACATGAGAGGAAAAATGTTGGTGATAATCCATCCTGTCTATCCATAATCTATGCGTCTTATCCATGTCAGAGTCAAGTCATAGTGGGACTGGATCTTACCCAGCAGTATTTGGGTGAAAGGCCAGGCACACCCTGGACATCAATCAAAGTCCCGTTCACACCTATGGTCAATTTAGGTTCGTCAAAGCTGCATGACTTTGGTGGTGTGATGGAACCAGATAGCCCGGAGAAAACCCACACACACACGCACGGGGGGAGGGGGAGAACATGAAGAAAGGACCAGGGTCAGCCTGGAACTCAAACCCACAGCCCTCTGGCTGTGAGACCGCAGAGTTTGCTCATGGAAAGCTCGCTCTGTTTCTACTTACACTGTTACTGAAATTGGAGATACTGTATCTGTACTACATCAGTCTACATAATTGGGCACTTGAGACGCGACTCCAACATGTCCTCACCCGCAGCTGTACGTTAGGTCCAGAATGAGGGAAAGGAGTCAAAAAGGAATGAGGCTTGCTGGGTTCATTATATTTGAATGTTGATAGAAAAAAGGAAAAAATTACCATGAAAAATAGGGTAAACATTTTTTGGAACTGTTCTGGATTGCTGAATTGGAAAAGAGTGAAGCATGGCGGCTTGACTCGGCTGAGTTGGTTGCAGCGCTACTCTGGTTTAAATGCATTATTTCAGTTTAACGTATTCTTCACTCCTGTTGTTCAAACAAACAACAAACAACAATAATTATCAATGAATGGTGAGAGAGAGCGGGGGAGAGAGAGAGAGAGAAGGGTACTAATTATTTTTTAAATTAATTTAAACGTTTGCTATAAAATTGTGTCACAATTGTCATTTTGATACAATTTCAACAACACAAAAACAGTACTGTAAAACAATTAATGATTCAATACAGTTTGCACGAGTTCCATTTTTAGTGCACTGATTTTAAATATGACTTTATACCCACACACATATCTGTATGTGTCCCATGTTTATAATGTGTATCTAGGCTCAGACATCTTGTTTCTGCAGCAGGTGAATGTTGATATTAACTATATTGAAATAAATTAGCAATTTTAAAATGTAAATATTAGAGCAGCCTGCAGATGTACCAGCACACACACAACCACCCATACAGACATGTTGCCCTCCCCCCACTTTCTCATGCCTGTGTGTGTGTGTTGAGACTGCTTATTCAATGTGATCTGTCATTTGCATAGGTCATAACCCGCATGCCCGATTCACTCCACCCCCATCCAACCCCAGCTCCATATGGCCAAGCCTTTGTCCAGGTTCCCTTTTCATCAGTTTCCATTTTCCTGGCATAACTTATTTGTATTTTCATTTTTCTGTATTCTTCAAAAAATCCAATCTTATTATGGAAATGTGTGCCTAATGAAATTACTGTGTGGTGATGAAAGTTTAAGGAAACACTGAATGCACCTGGATGCTGCTCTGAAAATTAGTTTTGTACTATTTCAGTCTTTGTCATCTGAGACCCTACCTTCCCATCCTAGTCTCCTCCTGACAGCAGTCACTCAGAACACATATACCAGACACACACACACACACTCAAAAACAGGGAGGTCTTTCTCTGTATGTTGATTTCCTTAAATACAACATTGTATTCTTTATTCAAATAGTGATTTATGTAGTGGTAAACACCTTCACGGCTACAGTAGTTGACTTTCACTGATTAGATTGTTAGTTTAATACATTTAACTAAATGAATTGTGCTATGCTGTGTGACTTCTGTTGGCTCTGTATCATACAGGCCAACCAGCACTACTTTTAAAATGGACCTATTCAATAGAAAAAGAACAAGCGTCTTGATTTTTTTTGTGCTTAAAAGTAGAGAAAGATGTGGCTGCATATTTGGTTGTTTTTATTTTAAAAATTACACTGTTACGCTGTTTCTAGGGGTGTAACGATTCATCCATTTCATCAACACATGGAAGATTTAAACTCAAATGTTCCAATTACATAAAAATGTAGACAGAAACTCTTCCCTGTGGTGTGACTTGAATCACATTTGAAGAATTTACTGTACCGATCTGAAGAAATTTTGCTTTATATTTAGCACGACTAACCGAGACAAGCACAACTTGTTTATCACACTAGTTGTCAGTCTAAATGAATTTAGGAGATACAGTTTGGGGTTAGATCAGTTCATTTCTGAAAACCATAGCTCGAAGGCTGCGTGTCTCTGCTCTCCTCTCAAATCCTCCAGCCAGCATACACACACACACACACACACACTCACAAAAACAAGTCTCTTTGACAAAGATTGCTGAGTATTGGCAGAAATGTTCTGCTTTTCTCCCAGCATTGCAGCATTTTGTTTACTCTCACTAAGGAATCAGAGGTATTGAGGCATTGAATTTACACAAATTTAAAAACGTTTTATGCATTTCACCCCAAATATCCAATTTTTTGTTAAACAGTAATTCTGTTGATTCCGTCCAATCTAAGCAATGTTTACACAGATTTAACACAGTATGGTCATGAATGTATCCCAGCATGTCTGATCTGAAGGTCATGCTCACAGAAAACATCATTTTGTCACATGGCTTTTAGTCTTGATTAAATTTGCACCAGTCAAAATGTTTCCCCTACCTGCAACGAATAGACTACAACGTTGCCAATTTTTAATTGTCAGCAATTTATATTAATTTCTTTTTTGACTTGTCCCTTGAAATCATAAGATTGAAGGATATTTTAAAATAAAACGATTGATGGCATGGAAAGACAGGGAAAATCCCTACATATGCAAACAAAGAAAATACGGGGAAATAACAGTTAAGACGACAACAAGACAAGCTTTGTAACAAAGGTAAACCTTAACTCTGAAATGTATACAGAAGCATAATGGTTAATAATCACAATACATATTATCTGCTAAATAAATAATGGCAATAGTTGCATAATAATAATAATAATAATAAGTAATAACTGATAAAACTCTCCACTGTGCTATAAAGTCATCTGTCTGCTTGACTCCTCTAATTTCCTCAGAAGCCATGCTTTCCTCACACATTAGTGTTGTGTGACAGAGGGGAGACATGACACGCTGTATTGGTGTCAATTCCCTCAGGATGCCAATGTAAGTGCCAGTACCCAGTGCCGTGTTATTTCCTAATTTCCTAATGATGCAACTGTCATGTACACGTCTACACACAAACACCCCTCGACTTAACCAGAGGAGCCCTGTGGCCATTCAGAGAGGAAGACAAACATCCAGTGTCCTTCCTGCCTTCTGTCTCTGTACTAAGCTGTCTAAGCAGGCCCAGTTTTCACACAAAGTAAGAGTTGCAAGAGAGTATTAGACACCCTAGTTAGATTAGATTGGAGACTGTTCAAATAATGCTAGCATTAGTATTAGCGGTAGCTAGCCTACTCATTTGAAACAATAGGCAAAGCTAGCAGAACAAGCAAGCAAATTGTATAAAAACTACACACCAATAGAGTTATAGTTATATTTTAACTATATATTTGAAAATAGCTCCTAATAATGAAAGGTATGCCACATATGTATTGTGGGTATCCATTGTTCTATGAAAAACCTGATACTGTCTTCAATTTGCTCAAATTAAGTTTCTGACTTATTTTTTATGTTGAAACCCTTGTGTGTGTTTTTCCCAATTATTCTTTTGACTCTCTTCTTGATTGGACTGGATACAGATAGCCTAAACATTATAACATATACATACTATAACATGCTATTGTTGTGAAAAAAGTATGCCCTTTTTTAGCTCAAAGCACTTCAGCCTACAATTTGTCAAGTGCACCACCAAGGTGTGACGTGTTTGTTGTGTGTGTTTTCTGCGGCTGGGGCTACGAGTGCGCTCATTAATGTTTTGGTTATTCATGTTAATTTTCCTCAACTTCACACCATAACTGTTTTTCAACGTTATAGGGCATGCATAATGTGATTTGTTATACAGCAATAAACAACAGTCAAGCACTTACACATTGCCCATGAAGTGTTGGCAAATTTTAGACAAAAAACATTTTGTAGCTAAAATAATGTTTATGATATAGTACCTTCTTCGGTCCTTAATTTCCCTAAATGTTTCCACAACTTCACTGCATTCCAATTTTGATGATGGTGCAGCATGAAAATTTCTATTTTACACCATCCAACTTCCACTTTTGTGAAGGAATTGTGTACTTTAAAAAATGTTTTATCCTTAACACAGTGTCATTTGGCCTCTCTGAAATCCCTTCTTTTCTTTCAATTCGATCCACTAATATTTCCTCTTCACTCTAACTGAACCCATGGCTCATCCAGGCTGAAATACTTCAGTATATTTCTTGATTCTTACATCCATCCCATCCATTATTATTTCTTATCTATGTAAAAGTCTATCGTAGGGCTGACACGTAGACCCCATTCAGACCTGGTAGTAAATTCTGATCTGACCTATCAGATCTCAAATGGGTAAAAGTCTGAATGAACCAAATGTGTCCACAGACTAGATAGGTCATACCACATTTGGAGACAGTCTGAGATGCATGAGATTGGATAAGTGTGGGTGTGTCTGAACGCAATGCCTCCTCAGGACGCATTGAGGAACCACCTCCTCAACTTAAGCCCACTGTGTAAGAGGAAGTACGTACTCATTTCTGCACCGTATATGCATCATAAGGAGGTGGAACCCGCTGAAAATAAAACAGAAGAGGAAGAGTACGAAAGAAAGCAGCAACAACAGGCAAAATGGATTCATGTGGAGGGATCTTTTTTGACTATCAAAATAATCGTTCATTGCAGCTCTAGTCATGTCTACATCCAGTGTACTGTTAATATTCAACTACTAGAAAGTACATCCTGAAATCATTAATACTGACGTATGAGTATCCATTTTTAAGGAGTGATGTCAGATTTTTAACAGGAAAAATATGATAGATATGATACCAGGCTGTAGCTCTCACAACGAAGATCAATTATACTCACACTCTCTCATACTATGTATTAAAAAGTAGTCAATTACAAATGCATGTAATCTAATGCTCAGCAAGACGATCCCAGGTAGCCCAATTAGTGAGAGCAGTACAACATAAAATTTGTATGTCAGCAAATAAACAACAAAGAAGAATATTCTTCAATATGGCAGAAGGTGAAGGCCCCATGGATAGTGGCGGTCAGGGCGTGATAAAACCAGCCGCCTTGGCCATGCACAAAAATCACAAGATAAAACAGCTCTGTGCCAACACTGCAAAATTAGCTGAAATTTCATAAAAGTCCGACCTTGATGCAGGAGCCTGAAAGACGACAACACACTTTTGCCTGATGTACCAGATGCTGATTTCATGAATAGTATGAAACAGTAATAGCAGGATGTTAGAATGGGATATTTTTGTTTTTGTCCCTGCATGGTGATGCACACAGCATTTTGGAAAACAAACATTTACAACATGCACTCAAGGTACAACAAGGTACTCACACTGGAAGGACCATCATTTGGTGAATGCCATCAAATACTGCAAACAAGCTCCATAAGTAACTTAGCTGGGGATGTTAGGTCAGGAACATTTTGTTTAATGGCTTAGCGTTGATTACATTTGGCTTGGGTGGTAAGGTGATTGCCTAGTGATCGAAGGGTAGCCGGTTCGATCCCTGGCTCCACCATGTCAAACCCCAAATTGCTCCCGACAAGCAAGTGGGCCTTGCATGCTTACCTCTGTTGGTGTGTGAATGGGTGAATGTGAGGCAAACATTGTAAAAGCGCTTTGAGTGGTCTCCAGACTAGAAAAGCGCTACATAAATGTAGTCCATTTACCATTACATGAGTTGAGGAAATTATTGTTGGTGTGAAAAACATACAACTTTTTTTCAGCATTGAGGAGCGTAAAAGGCTTAAAGGCATGGAAGGTAATTTGTTTTGTAGAAACACAATTTGTTGTATTTGGAAAAATCATCTTAACATTCTTAAAGCTATAAATAAGTCAAATGCTCGGAAAAAATAATTAAATCCGATATCTGTAACTCTAGTAATCCTAAAAGCCAGCCAATCATTTCATTCAGACCGGATGAAATGATTGGCTGCTCAACCTGCCTGTTACCAGGGTAGCTGTCTACAATGATTATGTTCAGTGTTGTCTTATATGTGAATGCATGACAAGGGATTAAGGCCACAAGTTAAAAAAATGACTCATGTCTAATTATCTGAGATTCAGTCACAAATTTGCCAGAAAAAAGCTTGGCAAAATAGCATCATTCTCACACATACCACATGCACACAATAAAAAACTTGTGTGTGAGAAGTTATACGAGAAGTTGTGCGATCATGTGTATGAAAGATTATACATGTGTGAATGAATCTGTGTGTGCATTCTTTTTGTAGTATTTGTGTGGTTTCAGTGATGTGTGTGAATGACGTGTGCAATTCTTCTCGCAAGATAATTTGGCTCTGACTTTGATTTGGCTCTGATTTTTCTCTAATAATGCACATTTTGCCATATATCTCTCTCTCAGTCCACATACACAGACAAGCTCACTCGCACACACAGATTCTATATCCCTCCTGCTGTTGCACATTACAAATGTAAAGACGTAATTGCTAGTTGCACTGGTGTGCCTAGTTTAAAAATCTAGTCACGCAGACTCCAAAAACAGATGCAAAATGCACCTAAATGGTCGCATGCTAGAGCCCTATTGTGTTTTTGGTGGAAATACACCAATAAGCTGGTAAAGACAACTGCCATTAAAGAACATGAATTAGTATTGGTCGAAGTTTCATGATAAAATATTCATTATCTGTAGTAGAACTGCCACTAACCACTATTTTTCTGCCGATTTATGTAGTGTCTATCATACCAATTAGTCAACTAACTCATTTTTCTCTATAAATCAAATTGATCATTTCATTTAAGTTTATTTCATTTGACATCTCTATGTCTTTAATGCAGTATAGAACACAAAGTTAACAAAGGTACACATAATAAAATGCAAAACTCAAACTGAAGGTAAACTGGCAATTCCAACATGATAAATATGAATAAAAGATATGGCTTATTACTGTAATTTCCGGACTACAGCCCGTTACTTTTTTCCCACGCTTTGAACCTCGCGGCTTAAACAATGAAGCGGCTAATTTATGGATTTTTCTCGCGTAACTTATGGTCAAGTCTGCCAGTGGATCCTGACAGCGTGGAGCACTGTCAAAAAATCCACTATAATCAACAGGTTTCGAAAGGCTGAAGTGCTGCGTGCTGAAGAGGGCAGCATGAGCTCAGCGGGGAATTTGCCTCCAGATGAAAATGACGAGAGCGACAGTGAAAACGATCCTGAGAAAACATTGGATGAAGCAATTCTGAGGCTGTTCAACTCCGACACTGAAGGAGATGACTTCAGTGGTTTCAGTGCGCAGGAGGAGGAAGACAGTGACCAATGACTTTCTTGGTAGGCTACTGTTTTGTTACAAGCCGTGTTACAGGCACTGTCTTTCGTTAAAGCCTGTGTAAAGTTAATTTGTTTCAATGTAAGCACCTGCGGCTTATAGACACGTGCGGCGCATTTATGTTCAAAATAAATATATATTTTTTTAATTCAGTGGGTGCGGCTTATATTTAGGTGCGCTTTATAGTCCGGAAAGTACGGTATTTAAGTCAGCAGTACAACTCTGCATATTAAACAAAGCGTAACATCTAAGGGATAATGGTGCCCAGCAAATATCTGTATCAAAACAAAATTTAAACAAAGATCGGGAGCATAAATGTTCAATTACGTCTGCTGACTCGCACACTTTTGAAGTGTTTCTGGAAACTTGACATAGAATCTCATTTGAAACCGAGTCTGACTCGGACTCCAATATGATTTTTCAAATCTGTAGCGTTGTTGATCGTGATCATGAGACCAGGGTGTAACCTGGAACCGGCCAATTCGTGGAGCCAAAATCAGTGACATCATGTGTACGGAAAAGACCACTATCTATGTTTAGTTTATCCAACTAGATCATTTTAATGGATCTATAACAAACTGGCCAATTTTTAGGATTCATTATTAAAATTATTATCAGCTGGCATTGGGAATTTGCTGCATTAGTTTCACCTTCTCTTTCAGAAACAGACTGAATGACAGAAATATATCCAGTCCTGGTCCAAAGTCTTGGTCCCCACCTGTCAAGCTTGGTTTCTGGTGTTCTTTTTCCCAGCAGTCATTCTGACAGTAAATAGTGATGAAAGTAGGACAAATCCAGGTGTTATAAATGACATTAATTAGGGCTCCATTCCATTTAGGTTGAAGAGAGCCTGGTTCCAAGGGAAGTCACACTAAATCCTTGACCCTTTAGCCTGTGGAAGCTGTTCTTTTCTGATCTTTAACACTGAACACACATTTCCTGTATTTTCTGGTTGGATTCTAATAAAGAGATAGACAGCATTGATAAAATTACCAAATCTAAATGGGGACAAAGACTTTTGACCAGTACTGTATGTAAAATGATTACATAAATTGATAAATAATTGATTATCAAAAATAAGCAATGGTGAATGTAATAGCATAAGCCTATAAAAATAGAATCATCAGTACTTGTGATTACATCTCCTCCCTGTGGAGAAGGGGGCAGAGCAGGGGCCACTGGCATGGTCTCAACCTTTCAAATTAGTTGTGGTCCCTTGGGCCGGGACAACAAGTAACCAGGGTCACCCACATGCCTGGCATTCCACCACTGCTAGTAATGACAGCAATAAGCATACAAAAATAATATCACGCACCTTTTTTCTTTTAAAAAAATGTCTCCAGCAGACAAAGGCATAAACAGAGTAGAGCTCTGCACTCCCATGCAAGAAAAGCTTCTCATTCAAATGGATTTCTTAACCTTGTCACCAAATTCTATTCATGGACCCTCAAAGTGACACTGGCAAAAATTATGTTCATCCCACGTTTGGTTAGTTTCTGTGTGTAGTTTTCATGTTCTCATAATGTCTGCATGGGTTTCCTCCAGATAACCTGGTTTTCTTACACCTCTAAAAACATGCAACTTAGGTGAAGTGGAGTATCTAAATTGTCCATAAGAGTGAATAGAAGTGTGATTGAGTTGTCTTCTCTATGTGTCAGACGGTGACTTCGCTCTCTAATGGGCCTGTGCGATAAAACCACAGTGATATGTACCCATGATAGACACTTCATCAAAAGTAATACAAAAATTGTTTGCAAGAAAATCCAATAGTTTCATGTTTACATGACCAAACCCCCAGCTTGCTCCCTGCCTGACTCACAAACAGCCTATCACATCCCTTGATAATGGAGCTTGCTACCAGTGACACACAGACAGCCAATCATTTAAAGGGTGTGCTGTTTGGTTGTACCAACAACAGAAAAAAAACTTGCAAATTGGATTGAATTCCAAACTGGCTTTTGAATCGTAAACCTTTTATTGGATATACGGTAACGTTATGAATGTAGCTGTTGTCAAACTCTGGTGTTTCGCCTGGTTCACTGTCCCTCCTCTGCTCCGCTGAGCTCCGTGTGTGGAGCAGCAGGGGAGAAGCTCAGTGTAGTACGATATTTGTCAGCCGTGGCTTGAAGCCCTAGCTTGTGGGTAGTGAGGTCGTGCACTGTGCGAGACAACCCTCAAATGATTCAGACTCATATCTCTTCTATACTTGAACGAGTCAGTGTTTGGCATAATCCATGCCAGAGACACAATCACCAATAGTAAATCACCTGGTGTATTTGTTTGAATCCTGGGGTCGACCTCCACACCTTTCTGTGCGGAGGTGTGGGAGATTATTTAAAGGGGGGGACAGAGTGTGTTGAACTGAAATGGCTATAAAACAGAGTGAGAAGAAGGCATGACGAGGAAAGAGCATGTGCATTTTTGATAAACTAATATGTAACAGGGTTAGACGGGAAACAAAAATATAACTCATCAGAGAATTAATATAAGAAATTATGGAGCAAAACATGACGTATTCCCCCGATGGACTCTCAAGTTATCGACTTATGTAATTACAGCAGAAAAGCTGGAAACACACTAAATTGTTTTTGGTTTTGGAAGACAAAGTGCACTGGCAAAGTACACTGGTTAACCTATTGGTTGGCTTCAAAGATCCATGGTTTGATGAGCATAGACAGGTACAGCTCAGTAAAGACTGAATTTTACACATCAGAACCTATGACAGTGGCTCAGATATTGCAAAAAGGCCCCTTTAGGTTGTTTTCGCATACCATGACAGCTGAAAATGGCCTTGCTTTTGCCGCACCTCCCACCAGTCTCCAGCAAACATCAACACATGGTCAGAGTGGGAAACCAATTGTATATTACAAGCAACTAAAGTTGTCAATAATGGGAGGACACTTACGTAACAGGCATAAGAAAATTACTAAATAAGTAATAAGTAGTGGTATAAATATGGTAGTGGATGATGACAGAATATCCCACTCATGCTGGTAATCTAAAAACACATACTCATAAATGGATTAAAGCTAAACAAACAAATTTACCACCTGGAAGCAGTGATACATTATAGAGACAGAATAACGGTAGAGGCCACTTGAGAAAGAAGTGAAAGAAAAACAGAAATAAACAGGAAGAATGTCTGAAAAAGTGGAAGGGGGAGAAAGAAGCATGTGAGGATTGGTGAGTGTAGCAAAATGGAAAGCTCACAGCAAAAAAGTACAGAGAAGCCATTGAAAGACACACCCCCACCCAATGCAGAAAATACTGTTTACTCTCACACTGGCATCTATCCAACGCTAGGGTTAGAAGGGCTTCATCAGTTTCCCTCTATGCCTCTGTTATGCCTGCAAGACTGCATCCAAATAACCCCTTCGTGACCACAGGCAGCATGAACCTGACAGGGCAGTTCAAGTGTGGAGGCACTCTGACGATCCGAGAGGCAGAAGATCAGCAAAGGCAACGGAGCGGAGAGTCACAACCCCATAGCAAACTGTTAGAAGTACTGAGGAGACACACGAGCAGCAATTGGATACGCCCGTACCACCTCGACTTTAAGGCTAACACGAGACACTGCAGTGTCACAGCATCGCCCCCTGCTGGAGAGCCCACACACACGCTTCATGTCCGACGAAAGACACCACAGTACCTCACCGTCACCCGTGGTGGAGAGCCCACACACACACGCATCATGACCAACACCAAAAATACCACAGCACCACAGCATCGCGCCCTAGTGGAAAGCCCAGAAACACACTTCATGACCAACACGAAAGACAGTATACCCCTTCTGGTGGACCCCAACAAATATAGGATAGAAGAGACTTGGAATCTGGAGAGTCCAATGGCGGCGAAGATAAGGTAAGAGGATATTCAGATGCTGAAAAGGCAAATGAAGAAGACAGCGTTCCAGCTGAATTGGGAAGTTGGCTTACAGTTGGCTTGTAATCTCCTTGTTAAAGGTCACGAAAGACCAACTAAAGAACATTGAACATCAACCGGAACAGGCTGCAGAAATCTGCAATGACCAGGACGGACACATCGGGACCCTACACCAAACGCAAAGAGAGAATCCCCCCCCCCC
>OMNV01029000.1:0-10514 GCA_900303265.1 Brotula barbata | reverse complement strand
TCCACAGTAATGGTGTTTTCCTTACAACAGCTATGTTTCAGTATCAGAACAATCAGACAGCCCACATGTGCACCATGTGTGCACATTGACCTATCGGCAACATCTCACCCCCTTAGGTGGAGTGTAGGTTGGGCGCGGGGTGAGAACGTTTAAAAATGTATGCTGGAAAGAATATAGTTGTTCAGCATTCTGTATTCAGATCATTCACATTCAAATTTTTGTATTCTCCGTCATGCAGAGAATAAATTCTTTTTACTAACAAATAAAGTATCTGTATTTCAGTGTTTGACTCCAACAATCATATTAGTAGAAGTTTATTTAAAGTTATAGAAGGCAGAAGAAGTTCAACGAAATCCACAGCCTAACGCTGAGTCACTCCTCTCCGATGTTTCCTGCTCTTTTCAATTCAATGAATCAGATTTGACAAGGTCATTAGCATGGCGTGTTGGTGAGATCCTGAAAGGACTGCACAGCAGCACATCGTCTGTCAGCATTTCAGGTCAGCTTCAACTGCATCTAATTATGTTTTTAACTTGATGTGTTGTTTGTTTGTTTTTTATTCGTTCTTATTTTGAGAAAATACTCTATTTGGTTGATTGTTGTGCTTTTTATCGAATCTTTTTGCTTTTTTGGATCTCAAATGTTTGGCACATGGCAAATGATCACAAAAAAATAGAAAGTTTTGTTTACTGATTACTATACTACTCAGGGCTCCAGACTTACATTTCCACTGGTAGCACACGTGACACCAACTTTCTCAGTTGGTCGCACCAACACATGATTTGGTCGCACCCTTTTTACCCTTTTTTTTGGTACAGCATGGTATAAATTAGTGCTACAACATTTATCTGATCGCAATCATAATCACAATATCAGCCTGTGCGATCACAAAACTGCAATGGACTGTGATCTAATTAAATAAAAAATGTGCGTGAGAATGTTTGAGTGCAGTCTACGAAGACACCCCCCGTTCTCCACCAATCACAAGCACGCACGTGAATGACACAACATACGTTCCTGTGATTGGCAGATGGATCTCATCAGCGCCACTACGTACACGCCCACTGATGGTGAAAGCGCAAGTAGGGAAAGACTGACTGAGCCCGTGAAGGAGAAAAAATCTGACACATATTGCCAAACGGAGGGGCACCGAAACGGCTGATCATCATTGAAATTTTAACTCGCACACTCTCAAAAAATGGTCGCAGTCTGGAGCCCTGCTACTATTGTTGTTTTATCATTGGTCGTCTTTCTGTTTTTGGTATTTGGGTGTGTTGATAAGTCAATAGTCTTGCTGACTTTGTGTTAAAGCACAGCCTGGTCGGAATCAAGGCGGCTCAGCTCAGCTATGCCATTTATTTTATTCCTTTCCATCTACGTCAGCTACTCTGGGTACAACACTCCTCTGCTTAAAATGTGCAGTGTGTCTTTTCTGTTTAAAATATTACAATAACATTAAAATGACTGAATGGTAGATTTTTTACTAACCGCTAAACAAAGCTAACTGTGTGCCCCATAGCAAAATAACAACAGCTAATCTGACAGAACTGATAGTAATCAAGGATGGTATGGCCAAAAAAAATATAACACTAATTATCAAGAACTAAATAGCTAATAGTGAGGTACAAAAATATTTCTTTGTGCGCAACATATTATCAAAAGAAACTGAGAAACAACATTTTTTTACAACTTCATTTTAGGGGCTTGGTCAATTACAACCTGTGATAATGTAAGTTGAGTCAGTATTCTTTACGTGTTCTCTTTTATCCTTAACACGTACAATACGTCACTATACGTCAAATCACAGCGGGTGACAGGACATAAACAACACATTTGTGTGCGTGAGTCTGTTTGAACCGGCTTGTGATAGCATGAGCTTCTTCTATGGTACAATTTAATACATTTGTACAGTGTTGGTGGCTTGAAGTCACTTGAAGATGTGACTTGTAGTAGTGAAGAGAGGACAAGAGAGGTGAACAGAATAAAGACCTTGATGAAAATAACAACACAACTTTATTCTGTTTATCCTGGACAATTTTACCAAATGAGGTAAATAAGACGCATATGCAGTGCTTATGTTTGTCAGTTTCAGGCTACATTTCTGTATTTAACACATAGAGTAATGTAAGCACTGCTTTAAAAAACAGCATCTTACTGTATAATGTGTTAGAGGGTTCCCGTATGTGCCTACTGTAGTTGTGCGGCAGATCACTGTAATTATTTAACGATCTGCTAAAAACTCACCGTCCATCCGGAGGGTATGAATGACTGTTGTCAGTATAATCAGACTGTTTCAGTTGAATTTTAAGTGTTTATTCATTTAAAACACTTGCCTGTAGAGAGGAAAGTTTACTTTTAAATAATCTGTTAGGTAGTTGGAACGCTGGAGGAGTGCACGGCGTGATGCTACGTTTATAGCTTGATTACAACAGCGCATATAAACCCACTGATGGTGTCAGTTCTCTGACCTGACACCTATACAATAAGAATGCAACTGATAGATAAATTAAGTGGAAATCCACTGCTTGCCTATCCCCAATGCAACATGCTAACTAGCTTACATGCAAGGCAGAGATGGGATAAATAAGAACAACTGTGCTTATGGTGATGTTCACACAGTGTTATGCATGCTGTATAACTCATGACCGTCCATTATTGACGGGGCTCACAAAAATATCTTTCAAACAAGACGTGTTGGCTTGTGAGTCTAAGGAATAAAACACTTCTGGTCATGGTAAACACTGAAACAAAGAAATTACGACAGTTGTGATTTCAAATGAAAACAGAACAACACAGCAGCACAACAGTGAATTGAAACACTATAACAGCAGCCCGTGTTAATGATAGATAGATGGGCTCTACTTTTGATCCTCAAGGAAATTCAGACCTATATCACTGTCAAATACTACGACATAGTACTGACACACTGACTTTCTGCAACAACATGCCATTATCTGATGACTTAACAGTTTCTCTTTGGGAGCTTCCTCTTTAGCCAACTTGAATTGAACACATTTCTAGAGCCACAATTTTATGGTAATGAAAAATATATAAAATTCCAAATCATTTACCTCTGGTTTTTAGTAAGATAATGTGCTACTTCATGCACCATTTATCCACTAATTACGACACCAAAACAAATCACAACAAATCTCCAGTGTGGACATTGGTCAGTAAACACAGTAAGACTGTGTTATTACATTTTGGAGATTTTTAAGTAAATGAAGTAGCAAACTGCTCTTTTGGTTAAAAAAATGGTTAAATAGTAGTTATATGAAACAGAGAAGACGCTATCTCATAATTAAGCAGTGCTGATATGTCAAAGAGTAAACCACCGTTACCAACAGCTTCAGACAGTGAGGAAAAATAAACTCAGACACAAACCCAGCAGTCAATCTCTGCCGTGTTCACTCGGTTTATGTCGATTGATGATTAATCGGCAGAGTTCAACATTTCCACATGTTATTAACTAATAACAAACGCCGAGGCTGGAGGATACTGAGACGGTATAAATCATACATAAGGTGTGTTCATACTAACAATTATAAAGGGGATGATCGGGGTTCGAACCCGCGGTCCAACAGCATAGCACGGAGAAATAACGGGAATAAGAACTGATAAACTAAACATGTGCCCTTCTGCTGTAGGCTCCAAAACGATTACAAGGAGGCTTGATAACAAAATGTAGGCATAAGAACAACTACAGCGTGACAAAAAACAACCCGTAAATATGATGGGGTCAACTTTGGATTGGCGTGACTGATGACTGACGGTCGCACCGAAAGAATCCAGCGTTCTTTGTTGGAAACGCGGAGTAGAAATGCAGTGGCCAAAATCTGGGAGGGAGTAGACCAGCTTCGATTCAGCGCTAAAACCGTCGAACTTTTAACCCCCATGTGATTCTTCGTTCCCTGCCTCTTTTCCCAGACAATAAACATTCCTCAGACAGGCAACAGCAGGCTGGCCGCCGACCCTGCGCCATCTTAGACACACTCTGCTTCTTCAGGCTTCTTGAACAAAGCGCCTTTCTAACAGAGCTGGCAAGAAGTAACCGCGCAGAATTTCAGAAAAACAACACACACACACATACCATCTCAATTTAAGGACACCTACCCGTCGTTTCTTGTATTTTTGTCCCGTACAGGAGGACGATCAGGAAGCATAACATTACATCCATTGTGGCCAGGAACCAGACTGGCGTCCGCTTGCTAACTTCTCTCTGCTCGAAGAAAGGACGACTCTGATTTGCTGTCAGAACCATCAAGCCCCGCCTAGCCAGTGTTAGCACGAACGACGAACCATTCCGATTGGCTGAACGTGCTCCAGCGCCCCGCCCTTTCAGCGCAACCGGCCCACTGCTGTAAACAAATGCTGTTGCTATTCAATGTAATGTCAAAGTATGAACGTGCATATACAGTATATTATATGCATATAATCATGTAGTAAGAGGTGAATCTGCGATTAAAACTGTATCCATTGTATCAGCGTAACCTTCAAGCACATACACGGAAATCAACAAAAAAAGAATTAGGATTAAAAGAAGAAAACAACAGATTACTGTGTCTGAGGGAGCATATTATTACAGTGACGTGAGCAGACAGAGTGCGTTCTTAGTGCTGCCCGTCTTCGCAGATAAGATATTGTCAATGTCATGCTGTGGTTAGACCTGTGTGTATAATTTATGTGTCAATATTTCACACAAGAGGAGCCGTGCAGGCCATATTTTTGTCTCTCATGTACAGAATTTAATACAAGGAATATTGTGTGCGAATAAAGTGTGGTGGAACCGGATGGAAGACAGCTTGTGGAGTTGTGATTGGATCAGAACAGAGTTTGGCGCCAAATTGGCCAATTTCCTTCGTCATGGAAGGAACAGATGAAAGACGTGTGATGCAAGAATCAATTGGGATATTAAGAAACTCGTTCATTGCCTGAAACAGTTATGGCTTTGCCTCTGTCTGCAGAGAGATCGTTACATATGCCAAAAAAAAGAGAGCACAAAGTCAAACTTGACAGAGACACAAACAGACAAACATTTGGTGGAGATTAAACCAACCTTTAGGTTGGTCTTAAAGCTGGAATAACAAATATAGGAAAACAACATGAGTGGAGTAGTGTTACTGCTCCTTTTACTGCAGCACTGAAGCTTTCAGGATTTGATTTGACGTCAGCAGTTGTTCTTGGAGAGATGATTAAACTGAAATGTACTGGTTGAAGAGGGAGACAGGGATTTGGATAATGGTGCCATTATTTTTTGCCTTAAGTGGAATGTAATTTCACATACATTGTTGTTTTCTCATCAGCAGCCCTGCCTGTGTCTGTATGCCTCTCCTCCAAGTAATAACCGTACGAGGATGATCATGAAATCTGCCTTCATTTCATTGAGTCTCCGTCAGTGTCGACCAGGGTCATTTGTCATGATTTTAGATTTCGAAATGATTCTTCTCACACGCGCCATTCCATCAAATCTAACAGAGGCAGAGAGAACAAATACAACAGCAGCGTTAATGTGTGTGTACACACCAGAATGTCTGTAGCGTAACAACACTTACACCTAAATAACACCTCTCCACAGTCAAGCCATTCATGGTAACAGTATTCACAAGGTTTCTGTTGCACTGTGAGAGAATATGTGCAGTACATACAGTATATATGAGAAATGATGAGATGAACTTTGATGATCCCACACAAAATGGAGAGATGTTCATGTCACAGCAGCACATAAGCTTTTAATAATGTGGCAGTTCAAGAGAGCATGGTGCAGAGTGTCTTAACAAGGAAAGTAACTGTAAGTTAACAGGAACATATGTGATGAAAATTAACTCGAAACAGTGCATAACAGGAACAATATATGATAATAACTATATTGAAAAATATTTTATTTCATATATTTATATTTAACCATAGTTACCAAAAACAGAACTACTATAATATACCACACAGTACATTTCACATATTACACACATATAACACATTTATATGTTACACTAGGATACCTATTATATCATGTTACTATGACATGTGATTTTATTATATAAGTTTATAAACGTTATTGGACAAAATATTCTTCATCCCAGTGTATTTATTGGGAATTTCAAGTGCAATAGACTAATAGAGTAACATTGATGATGATCATCGTGATTAACTCAACTCTAATTCAGCCATACTGAGCCAGAAAACGCAAAAATTAATAGTTATGATTTCCCAGCGATGTCCAGCGGTCTGCAGTTCACACAACGTTTGCTGTGTGTTAACTATCTGTCTGTCTGTCTGTGTTTCTGTCTGTCAGTCAGTCAGTCTGTCTGTCTGTGTGTCTGTCTGTCAGTCTGTCTTCTGTCTGTGTGTGTCTGTCTGTCTGTCTGAGTGTGTGTGTGTGTCTGTGTGTCTGTGTGTCTGATTGTCTGTCTGATTGTCTGTCTGTCTGTCTGTATGTCTCTCTGTCTTCTGTCTGTCTGATTGTCTGTATGTCTAAAGTTAACACGTTACCTGTGTTGCTGTGTGGACTCTTCTCTCTTTGGCTCCAGTGACATGAACCTTGCTGTCCAGCATTGTTGGGGGGTGGGGGGGCACAGATAAAGGACCAGCTGACTCTTTCCTCCAGCTTGAAACAGGCAGCCTGTCTGAGTGGGTCCCTGTGTGCAGCTGATGGAGAGACCTGACCTTGCCACTTGAGAGTCTTCCCTCTGGGATCTCGTATTATGTTTAGCCATTTACCATGTAGTTACATTCATAACCTGCAATCCTCTCAAAGTAGTGTATTACTACACACACACACACACACTCACACACACACCTATGCATCACAACTGGCTAGGTCAATGACATCATTAAGTACTGATAATTTAAGGTATAATGGAGAATACCTTGTTCCTGTTCGTTCCCTCTGCCCTCTCTCCTCCTGTCTCTTCCTCTCCTTTCTCTTGTTTGTGTGTATGGATGTTACATGTGAAAAAAAGAGAGAAATTTAAATACATTAAAAAGTATAGTGTAGTGTATCACTTTTAGTGTATCAGTGATGAGGGCTGGGACCTTTTTTACTGAGCCTGGTGCATCAGCCACATTGCTATACAACATCAATGGGTGTGTGAGGGGCATCCATGTTTATTCTGCCTTAAGGAACCCAGCACCCAGGACGCTCACTGTCGATGGCATTGACACGCAGCATAAATAATGAATTGGTGGAATGGAACTTTCTTCCTCCTTTCTACTCTTCCTCCTGTGTGCTTGATTCATGTTATGCAGATATGCAGACAGATTATGGTGCGTTGTTAATGAGCTTAAAACTTAGATTTTGTGTTGTTTTGAAATGGTCGTGAGGTCGACCCTGGGATTCGACCGCACAACCTTTCTGTGTGGAGTTTCCGTGTTCTCCCCGTGTTTGTGTGGGTTTCCTCTGGGTGCTCCGGTTTCTCCCACCCACGAAAACATGTATGTTAGGTTAATCACTCCTGCCGTTGCCCCTGACCAAGACACCAGGAGGAAGATCTGGAGTTTGTCCCCTGGTGTGTGTGTGTGTGTGTTTGCATGTTTGTGCTACCCACTGCTCCTCATAGAGGATGGGTTAAATGCAGAGAATTAATTTCCCCTCGGGGATAAGTATTGTCGTTTGTCTTTCTCTATTGGAGTTTTGTTCAAGTGAAAGGGAACAATTGAATAGAAATTGAATTAAAATTTACAAGTCCAAAACGACACAGTGATGCAGACCAACACTCAATATTTTAAGGCAGAAAATATAACTTAATGTTGCAGATGGACCCAGACACAGACACAGACAAGGAGGCAGTTGATGAGGTTGGAATCGTTTTATTTTACAGTGAGGCTTGCACAGTTTTGGCAATTTTATTGTCATGGATTTATAATCGTTGTCTGTTGCGGATGACTTTGGATTTCACCTGCTTGAGTTTTGAGGTTTGAGTTGGTTTTAAGCGCAAAAGCTTTCATTTTAAGACCAACACGCCCTTGGACACACAAATGGACACAAGTTTATTTGCTATTTACGCAACGTGGCCACTGAACATGAAAATGACGATTGCGTCAGTTGTACACTGGCCATGACACTTGGGCTGTGTGGAGAAAATCCTGACGTGCATCAAGACAATTTGTGATTCAGAATTTTGATCTTCAGGGAGGGAGAGGGGAAGTTCTTGTAGTATCGAGCTGAGATGTGATGGGATGGATTCCTGGAACCTACACAAGAGAAAAGGACATTGCAGCAGTCAAGTCACAACATGACAAACGCATGAATTCAAGTTTCAGCATCTACCAGGCCAAGGAAATGGAGCCCGGCTATAATTTGGAGTGTGAAGGTATGTGACCTTGGTAATATCATTAATGTGACTGTTGAAAGTGCATCAAAAGTTGTGCCTGGGTTTTTATTAGTAAAAAAAATGGCAAACAATCCTTGTTTCTTGAAACCCTAGATTAGCATTCCTGTTTTATCAACATTTTATCAACATAGGAAGTTCATTGTCATCCAACCTTGAACAACTATGAGAGGAGACTCAAGGCTGGAGAACCCTGAGTGACCATTAGGGTTTATGGAGACTGTTTATGCAGAATATCACGTAATTTCAAAAGAGTATAGGGCCGCTTTCAGAACCTTGTAGAACACAAAAACCTCACAGTTCAGTCATGATTTGGTGTTGTTCAGTGCAACAAAATTGGGCCAATTTGTCAGGTAAAATCTAAACCAGGAGAGTGGCAGATTCAGGTTATCAAGGTTATTGAATAATACGTTGTAATCAATGATACTGAATGCAGCACATAAGTCAAGATTAGACAGAAAATTAGTGGCACCTGAGCCGCCTGTTAGCAGATCATTTGTTACTATGCTGAGTGCTGTTTCAGTACTTCGGACTGAAAAGGCTCCACTAGATGGTTAGAGGCTAAGTAAGCAATCAGCAGATCAGATACTACACATTAAAGGATCTAAGATACAAGAGAAAGATAAGAGACTGGTCTGTAATTGTTTTAGTTATTGACAATGAGAATGAGAATCCAGTTTATTAGCAAAGCCTGCTCACACGTACGAGGAATTTATCTGTTTTGGTTTTCTCCCATTTATCCACATCATACAATACAAAGGACAAGACACACAGATGTACATATTCAATATACAGTCGTATATATACTGTATATACAGTATATATACAGTCCTGGTCCAAAGTCTTGGTCCTCCATTAGATTTGCTGTCGTATCAAGTCTGTCTATGTCTTTATTAGAATCCAACCAGAAAATACAGGAAATATGTGTTCAGTATTAAAACTCAGAAAAGAACAGCTTCTACAGGCTAAATGGTTCAGGATTTAGTGGGACCTCCCTTGGACCCAGGCTCTCTTCAACCTAAATGGAATGGATCCCTAATTAATGTCATTGATAACACCTGGATTTGTCCGACTTTCATCACTATTTACTTTGGTTTTGGAGGTGTTCAGCAGCAGATGGTTTGCTTTAGTCCACCCCCCACCCAATGGCGGGCGGTGGGGGATGGGGAATGAGTGGGGTTGCTGAGTGGGCAGGCTGTATGTGAAGAAGCTGGTTTGTCAAACCCGTTGAAGAGGTGATTCAACTGGTTTGCTCTCCAGGCATCCTCCACTGCAGCATGGCCTCTTTTCAGGTCCTTCCAGACATCCCTCATGTTGTCCTCCCTAACTTTCAGCTCCACTCTCCTGCTGTAGGACTCCTTTGCCTCTCGCAGTCAAACCTTAAGTTCTCTCTGCACATGCTTCATCTCAGCCCGGTCTCAGGCCCTCTTTTTTTGATTGAGGATGTTCTTAATGTCGCTGGGCTTGTTATTGGGATAGCAGCTCACAGTCTTTATAGGAACCACAGCGTCCCTGCAGAAGTTACGGTTGTCTGTTATGCACCGTGTGAACCCCTCAAGTCCTCACCGTGTGGCTCCAGCAGGACATTCCAGTTCGTGGACCCAACTGAGAGACTGGCAGCCTCTTGTTGCTCTCCAATTCTCTTCACTCTGTTTGTAAAACCTCTCTGCCAATCCAGAGGAATCATGGGTAGGAAATATCTTGGAGTTTATTTCATTTCAGCTTACTAAACTTCAGGCGTGTCTTAAGGACATAAAGACCTGGATGTCCTGCAACTTTCTTCTGTTAAACTCGGACAAGACGGAAGTCATAGTGTTTGGGCCTAAACACCTTAGAAACACATTATCTGATAATATAGCTACTCTGGATGGCATTACTTTAGCCTCCAGCACCACCGTGAGAAATCTGGGAGTCATCTTTGATCAGGATTTGTCTTTTAACTCGCACATAAAACAAATTTCTAAAACTGCCTTTTTCCATCTGCGTAACATTGCAAAAATCAGGCACATCCTTATGCAAAAAGACGCCGAAAAATTAGTCCATGCTTTTGTTACTTCCAGGCTGGATTATTGTAATTCTTTATTATCAGGCTGTCCGAACAAAACTCTAAAGAGTCTTCAGATGATCCAGAATGCTGCCGCTCGTGTACTAACTAGAACCAGGAGAAGGGATCATATCTCTCCTGTATTA
>OMNV01028999.1:0-33663 GCA_900303265.1 Brotula barbata | reverse complement strand
TATGAATTATCGTCTGTATGTGTGTATTATAGTCTGTATCTATGTATTATAGTCTGTATGTGTGTATTATAGTCTGTGTCTATGAATTATCGTCTGTATGTGTGTATTATAGTCTGTATCTATGAATTATCGTCTGTATGTGTGTATTATAGTCTGTGTCTATGAATTATCGTCTGTATGTGTGTATTATAGTCTGTATCTATGTATTATAGTCTGTATGTGTGTATTATAGTCTGTATCTATGTATTATAGTCTGTATCTATGTATTATAGTCTGTATCTATGTATTATAGTCTGTATGTGTGTATTATAGTCTGTATCTATGTATTATAGTCTGTATGTGTGTATTATAGTCTGTATCTATGTATTATAGTCTGTATCTATGTATTATAGTCTGTATCTATGTATTATAGTCTGTATGTGTGTATTATAGTCTGTATCTATGTATTATAGTCTGTATGTGTGTATTATAGTCTGTATCTATGTATTATAGTCTGTATCTATGTATTATAGTCTGTATGTGTGTATTATAGTCTGTATCTATGTATTATAGTCTGTATGTGTGTATTATAGCCATTTCTGTCTGTCTAAGCCTGTATATACCAAAACAATGATATTGATGTGTTGCTTTTGAAAAAAACGACAAAAATCCCCAAAAGCATCTTATTTAGCGATGTAAAAAAAAAAAAAGAAAAACATCAGTGACAACACTGCGTCCCTGGCTCACCGTGCTGGGCCTCCCTGTGCTCCAGCTCCCGTCGGAGCTGCTGCCGCTGCTCCTTCATCCTGGCCAGCTCCTGGCTGTTCCCTGAGCTGAGGCTGTGCAGCCTCTTGGCCAGAGCCTCCAGACGGTCCTGCTCCTGGTACACCGCCTTCATCTCAGCCTTCAGCTCCTTGGCACTGCTGAAGTCATTACCTGCACCAGTGCACCACAGGAGGATATCGTGCTTACACAGCCCATTACCGTGCACCTCCATCTTTAATTGCATAATTATCTGCGGCTAATGGCGAGTAAATATAAGACGCGATGTGTATGAGAGGGTGAAGCGGGGTGTGGAGTGGACGGGGTCACCTGAGATGGCTGCCAGTTTGGCCTCATGCAGCGCCAATAGCTGAGTTTCGGTCTCGCTCACTTTCCTCCTCAGACTGCTGCCCAGCCTCTGACTCATGACCACCTGAGGAAAACAAGGACGAGGGAAGGCGGGGGAGACGAGGGCAGGGGAAGGAGGGAGCCGTAAGTAACGAAACCTTTTCACACGCATGGCTCCCACAGGATACATCGCTCATTTTCAATTCTGCTGCTGTTTTCTTTCTGACACTCATGCTTACAAGACCTTACAGATTCATTTCCGTCCATCTGTGCCGCCTCTGCTTTGAATACACAGCAGAGCATCAATGCCCACATGTTACCTTAATGATAACCTTTAGGAAGAAAGAGAGTGTCTCCTTTCAGCGGACGGACAGGGAAATGTGAAAGATGCTATTAGAATGTCAGAGAGGGAAGAGGCCCTGAATGTCACCGGCCTGATGAGGATGCAGCGTCTCAACTCTCCAGTATTCATTGAGGGGTTGATGGCTTTACACAGCGCCTGTCTGCCCCATCTGCCCCCACTGTGCCCTTTAAACCTCCGTCCTTTCAAATGTATTCACTTTGAGTTACAGCCTGATACAATTCCCATGATGGACTTCCTCTTTTGAGGCACTGGTCTTGCCATTCAAAGGGACGTGGGGACGGATTTTCTGAAGCGTCTTTCTCCGAGTCTGACAGTTTTTTTGGACCTCACATGAGAAGATATTTCTGATGCACCGTATCTCATCAGACTGAAGCCAAGAACGCATTTTTGTCAAACGCTTGCATTTTCTGTCACAAACTGCACAAATTGAAAACTCGGTGTAAACTGGTGATTCATACTCGAACCATTTTAAGTGTTTATCAATTTTAGTCAAGAGTGAAAGTGAAGTTTGTTTTCATGCTCTGCAGTGGGAGGGTGGACACCGAATGTTTCTTGACAGATTATTGGAGGTTGCATTATAGTGCAAACCCACCGCAACATCAAACAAGCCAAGAACAAATTGCACCTATGAATGTCCTATCACTGGAAGAATACACTCTGATTTGTTTTGATTTGATAGATTATCAAGTTGAAAGAATTTTTTTTTTAAAAATATCAAAAACAATTCCTGGTTAAAAGCAAGCAAACAAACCAAACAGGTGAAAATATCCTTCTTGTCCCCTCCCTCCCTCTATCTATCTTCACAAACACAACTTCTCACAGATTATAAACCACCTCTGGATCTCCAGCTGCATGGATCTACTGTATGCGTAGAGATCAATGTGAACCCAGACAGGCAGGAGGAGAAAAGAGAAACATGCACAGGAATACGAGTCGGCATCAGCCAGGGCAGCCCGAACATATATTAGAGGGACGTAGTTCACATACATGTACACAGAATGTTACAAATGGACAAAATTGACCTGTGTTATATTTATATTTAGAGTGGATTTTTCCTTTTAGTTTCTCAAAACGGCAACACTTCTATTACTACTGCTACTGCTGCTGACTCTGAGTTCACTGCCTGGTCAAATAGAAACACATACATGAATTTATCATGAATCATTAGCACAGCGAAGTTGGCACACACTACTTACTTTCTACTCTAACCTATGCTTCACTAGATATTCATACACATTTAGCCATTGTTGGCATGGAAGGGGAAGCTGGGTTGTCATGGAATGGTTCAGGTCAGAGGAGCAGTGCCTTACTTTGGCTGTTGCTTCCTTTATGGACAGATTCAGCGCCTGCTCCTGCTCCTGGAGTCTGGAAAAGATTAGAATGAGATAAGGTGTGAGGGTGCAATTGTCTGTGACCTCATGTATGCATGTCTGTAACGTAGAATGAGAATTTATATAAAAGCTACAACCATGCAGAAAGTCACCCAGTGTACCACTAGGGGGCGCATTGTGTACACAGAGTTTGAGAACCCCAGTCTTGTCGGATCACATGAGTTAAAGGGAAATGTCAGACAAATGTCTTCATCTTTACATCTACACATGTGATATAATTGTATTAATCATTATATAAACCCTGAAATACATATATGAAATATGAGAGTTTTATTTTATTTTATTTTATTTTATTTTATTTTTATTTTATTTTTATTTATTCTATTTTTGTTGTTGATGAGGTTTTTTTGGGGGGGTATACAGTTGATGGTAACCATAGTGAAGCAACCACCTGCATAACATTTCATGGATGTATGTTGACAAACCCACATTACGTATAATTGCGCGGATGAATATTTTAGAATGGCAAATGTCATTTCTGATTCTGTTTACGACATTAGAGATGACAGTTGCAAGTACGGAAGAATGTAATGATGTAAACATGGAAACCATTAAGGTCATATTATTTGGCAGCAGAGAGATGAATTAATTAGTAGATGGAAAATTAAAGCATGAAATCCTTCATGCACAAAACAGTCACCTTGAGATGAACCCAGCCTTCTGAAATTGCAGTCTGATTTTGGTGATGTTCAAGTGGTGTTACGGCACCTTTTCGTCAACGCGGCTGCTCGTGGATAGTGTGAATTGCTTTAATGTCCTGTGTTATTTAGACACAATCACCGTGATGACCCTGTGCCAGTCACCAGAATATGTGTGGCCAAATATCCAATCTCAGATCGCAATTTCAATCAGAAGTAAGAATAAATGTGTTCCAGCCGTGGTGAGAATATGTGAGATAGCAAATAATTGCAGTGATGGCGGGTCACGCCACCGAGAAGGCGATAAGTACAATTTACATGTCTTTCTAACGAGTTGCAACACAGAGAAGCTTTCCGCGGCGCTCACTTGTAGGCCATTAAGTTCAGAAGATATGATGCAAAGTATTCATTTGCATCTTGGAAAAGGCATTAAAATTCAAAGTGGGTTTAAGCAGGTGTGAGGGAAGAGGATGGAGGGCACGGGGGATGCACAGATCCTCTGTGAAGATGAAAATGAATACTTGAAACATTCCTGGTCTACTTCAACAATAACTGAGTGTCAATATCTAAGGCTCTGACATGAGGGATCTGAATAGAACTGCTCCATACATTTAGAATATATATACATGTATATATTCAAATGTAATTATTTCACCAGGAAGTCTCATAGAGATCAAATATATTTCTATATACACACATATATATATATATATTATAAAAAACAGTACAAAATACTGGAATTTTGACTTGTGCATTGAAACAGATGGAATAAAATAGAATCGGCCCACATCCTCAAATATCTGACGTAAAGAAAAAAATGTGGCATGATAGAGGGCAAGATTCTTGGACTAATGCCCGGGTATCACTACAACTCATGGCACTCTGGCGGCCCCATGTGGGGACTGTCAGTACTGCAGGAACTGTCATGAGCGACACTCCCTAAATCAAAACCAGTACTGAAGCAGAAGTGGGAGCAAGTCAGACAGAGAGAGAGAGAGAGAGAGAGAGAGAGAGAGAGAGAGAGAGAGTCCTTTGTTGCTGTGAACAATGTTGTCTTTGTATGTGAAGGCTGTTATCATTAAACGATATTTTCAACATGGCTCTGCCAATCAATTGTTTCCATCTGTTTCAACTTGTCCTCTGCAGCTTGAATGGTTATCTGATATTGTATAATTGCCAAATTTGTATTCTTTGGTTTGGAGAGAGCCATCTAGTATTTCGGTATTTCCAAGTCAAAAGCCTGCAGTCACAAGTCCAGGATGTCAATGTTGACTTGCAAATCTTTTTTATGTCTTAAGGGAGAAATTTTGTGATTATATTCTGGGTTTAATCTAGCCTGAGTCAGGTAAAATTCCGTTCCAACCCAAAAACTGATGACACAATAATCCTTAAATGACATAATCCACTCTAATTTGGCATCTGTCCAGGCCTGGCTGCTGCAGAGGTCTTTGGATCTGTACTCAGTAATGCTGACCTGAGCACGGAGGGAGGGGGAGAGACGGAGATCTGCATGCGGTTTTCCGAGGCGACCAGGTCCTGCAGGGCTCGGCTCATGTCCCGGAGCTGGGCCAGGGTGCAGCTCTTCATCACGGAGCCCCTCAGCTCCTCCACCTCCACGTGCTGCTCCTCCTGCTGGATCTGTTGCTCGAGACACCGACCGCGGTCCCTCAGCTCCGTCAGTCTGTGCTGCAGCTCCGCTATCTCTGCCTGCGAGTTGGATCATTTTCATTTCTAATCCTCTGTTTCATTATCAGGTATCAGGTGGAGCAAAATACTAAATATAGATGAGTTTACCTCTACGAGCCGTTTCTCCTGGATGAGACGGTCTCTCCGATGCAGTGGACCCCGAGTTGATTCAGGCCGTTCCCCTGCTTCGGGCTCTGGGCCATCCCTGTCAATCAGCCACAAACACACATCCACAAACAGACAGACGCACACAATTGTGCATTCTAAAACCAAAGACGCAATGTTTCATCAATGGCTGTTCAATGAGCATTTCTAGACTGTATAAGTAAACAAATTCTGTCCAAAAAACACAAGATAGTTTTAATATCTTGTCGTGAGCACTTGAGGAGCGTTGTTATGCTTGCTGCATCCATTCTGTATCGGTGTGCGTGTGCATGTGCATCTCACCTGATGGGAAAAGGAACGTAAAGATACAATAACATTTTTTATAGAATGTTATTTTTCGGTCTTTAGGTTACATTTTCACAGGATGCACGCTGCAAACGCCCCACCTGATCCACTTCCTGTTACGACCGGCTATTTTGAGAGTTTGCGCTCTTTGACCAATCTATTGTCTTAGCTGCACACACAGCGGGGGCCGCACAGAATCATATTGTGGTCAAATGACCACATCGAGTGACCGTTCGACATAAATCTGATATGAATGAACGAGGGAAAAAATAACAGATCCTCTCTCACAAAAAGACTCCGATCGCATTACACTACCAAACTGTTAAATATTACTTATTAACCTCAAACACTGAGGTAACCACCAATGGGTTCCTCATGTGGAAAGACCAATTAAATTCATAATAAAACCCCAAAATACTGTATTTTCCCTAACATCTACTCAAGTACAAATTTATTTCCCTGTGTTTAAGATATTAACAAATATTATTCTACAAAAACAGACACTGATTGTGACATGCGAATAATCATCATGGACTCATCATTGGCACAGTTCTGTGTGACTGACCTGCGGTGACCACAGTCTGTCCTCTGGAGGGCGCTGTGCACCACCTGTCTGAGACGATCCAGAAACAAAGCCACAGCAGGCTGTCTGGAGGGCAAACCCAGCTTCAGACCGGCCCTCTCCCTGCACAACTCATCCAGCTTCTTCCCAAAACGCTCGGCTACAAACACACACACACACACACACAGAGGGACAGAGAGAGAGAGAGAGAGAGAGAGAGAGAGGGAGATTATGCACTGTTAAAATCCTTGATTAGCAGCTGGATTTGGGTCAGTGGGTTAATGCTGTGGAAAGCAGAAACACACTCCCTCACTTGTAGACATAACCGATGAGAAAAACTCACTCCCTTCCTGTATGATGCACACTCTAAGATTCATTCATTTCTTTATCTTACGTGATTTGGAATCTAATCTCTCTGTCTGTTCAGACATCTGGCACACAGGCAGCAGAGAGAAAACAAACCCTCGTTCAAATGGTCACTCAGTGAATATAAAGGTTGGTGTAAACCTGGACAGAGGATCAGACCATACACACCGACCCAACCATTCTAGATTCCACCGATACTTAAATAGGTCAAGGTCCACATGAGACCAGCTCCAGATGTTCATATTGAACTCAGTCACAGGGTCAAAGAGATGGGGCAGAAAGAAATACAAACTTTCCACGAGCCAACCTAAAAATAGTCTAACAGGATCTCAGTCCATAATGAGAAATGTGAAAATTTAGAATAAAAATCTGGGTTTGTCTCCGGAGATTTGACTTTCCGGAGATAAAACAACTCTTCCTCTTTGATTGTGTTTTGTCTTTAATTTGTTACGAGAATCTGAAAATCTGGGTCCCAGCGTAGACAAATGAATCCCCTCTGTGCTCTCCTCTGTCCATGATAATTGACCCCACGCCCCCATTAATATTCAGTCATCATAAACTAGATAAATCTCTGAAATCAACCTACTTTTGAGGCTACAAACGAAAATCTGACTTCACCTGCATCATAGTCGTCATCCAAAATGGCTTTCTGCTGGAGTCTCTGCAGTTTCAACATCATGGATTCGATCTGAGAGGAAACACACAGACAGACAGGAGAGGGAGGACAAGTGATTACCCAAGAGTCCAGAGGGCAATGCCTTTGTAAAACTGACAAAAAGTTCAAATGGAAAGAGCGTCAGCTTTCCAGTGAGATCAGATCAGCCGGTTCGAAGCAGCAGAGATTGACAAACGTCATGAATACGATTCATAACTACTCTGTCTCATCTTTTCCAACATATGTTTCATCTGTTGTGCCAAGTTTGTTTTTTGGAGCTCATTTAAAAGATTACATGTTTTACACTTGTTTTCTATGCGTTACTGCATTGAGATCGCCTGTCTATGAGGATTGGCTCCGCCCACCTTGGTGTTGGCGCGGTTGTTTTGGAGACAGTCCCGCAGCACGCCCTGGTATTTCTTCAACAAGCTGTCCCAGCCTTGCTCAGGAGCCGGCGTGGCGCTCTCGTAGCCGGAGGTGACGGAGGAGGCGGTGTCCGAGTCCACAGACAGGGAGGAAGTGACCTCTGTGTCTAGTGATCGGGAGTCACAGTCAGGAAGCTCTGACGCGGCCTCCCTACTCCCCCACAGACGTTCCCGCCAGAACAGCTCCCCTCTGTCCGATTGGCTGGTGGGAGCAGGGAGGACCTTAGTGACGGGCGGCTCGTGGGGTGAGGCCGGTGGTTTTGTTTGGGGAGAGTTTGGTGTTTTGGGTGTATGTTTTTGTGGTCGTTCCTGTGTGGGAGTGTCAGCAGTAGTGTGTGTCCTCTGACAGGAGGTGAGGGACTGTTGGATGAAGCTGAAGCTGGAGTTGAAGGCCTCCCCTGAAGGAGTCAGCGTGGACTCACCAGGATGAGGCGGGACGACCCTGCTGGGGTTTAACCTGAGTTTGCTCTGTGGTGAAGAGCATTGACCCCGATGCTCCGATGTCCCATTAAGGACACCGCAGTCCACAGGTGGAGGATCGGGGTCCATGCGTTTAGTGGAGCTCTGCCAGGACTTCCACGTGTGTTCGTCCTGTTGTTGCTGGTGTGGCTGAGATACTTTGGCAGCAGGTGCTAGACTCTGAATATTTGTGGATTTGCTAACATCACCGCCGTGCCCAGATCCTCCGTTCATAGCCGTAACCATCCCTTCTTCCTCCTCCTCCTCCTCCTCCTCTTCCTCCTCCTCCCCCGTGGGGCTCTGTAGTCCTCTCATGTAGCCTGGTCTTCGGTGGAGCCTCTTACGGACGGAGGTGCCACCTGTCCCTGATGCTCTGCCTCCACCTGTCCATGCAGAGATTAAACATTAGGTAGTCAAAGGACAAAAAGTAATCTGATAGTACTGTCAGGTCTAGGATATCATGTAGTACAATTAGAAGATGTCCTACTAAGTGTGTAATTATACATCAGTGTACTACTACTGCCACTTTCACCCATACACAACACACTCCCTGGATTCTAAAGTCTGTTATACAATTTTACTTCATTATTATTATATTATATTATTATAAAAGTCTGTTACTATCCAGATTACAGTATTTGACTTTTTTTGTTGTTGTTAGTACTAGAAATATATCTGTCAGGCCTCAAAACACCTTAATGCACCAAACAAGGCTTTATTTGTTGTTTCCAAGAAACAAAACAAATTAGATTCGAATGAAGTATTTATGATAATTAAGTTTATAATTCATTCTTCTCGCTTCTTTTGGAAGTTTTTCCACTTATTTGAAGGAATTCAACTTTTATAGATAAGGAGATTCTCAACTGCAGCACCACTGTGCACACTGGGTGGAAACAGTCAGCGTAGGTACTGACTCTTTAAAGCCACGCCCCAAAAACTGCTCTGTTTGATTGGCGGCTGCAGTAGTTCAGTACTTCAGCCGTACCTCTGTGTGTTAGTGGAGTAACGGACATATCCAAAACAAAACATTCAGGATGGTTTGGCCCGTTTAGGACCTCTGGGTTTGTCTGACTGGAGGAACTTTTATAGACGAGAACATTTTGCAACTTTGACAACATTCACAACGAACTCCCTTCAAAATGAAACCATAAAACAGGGAAGGAAAACACAAAGCACCATACGTCCTCTTTAAACCACAGTGTGTCACTGTTCAGATGAGCCACAGCCTCACTCACGGAGGAACGGAGTGCAAAACTCGGACAGATGTGCGACATTTCCCAGCGTTACGCTCCAGCTGTTGGGAAATACCAAACCCACAGAGTCATCCTCCGTGCAGCCACGCCTCTCGGGGTAAGAGTGGAATATTTGAAAGATGCTTCCTAAAATACAGCTGCAGGAGCTGCAGGAGCTGCAGGAGCTGCAGGAGCTGCAGGCTTGAGTTACCTTTGAACTGCTCTCTATTACAAAACACAGCCACAGACACACACGGCCAAACCGAGCGGTGTGAGCTGATAGAGCCTCCAGTGTAAACAGCGCCGGTCTGACGGAGCTGAGAGCTGAAGTTTGCCTTGGGAAGCGGACACCTGCTCCGCTTTGACAAGATCACTACAGATGATGTGCAGAATTCAGAGGAGACGGGCTGAAACGCTGCGGATCAACAGAGCCTTTGTGCCAAGCTGTGCTGCTCGCTTTCACTTCGGCCTCTCCATTTTCTCTTCCCACTCATGCACACATGTACCCGTGCACACACACACACACACACACGGACAGCCACGAAGACACACTGACACATAGACTGCTGTGTTGAAACACAGTGGGGGTATTCACCACGACACTGTGAGACAGTAAAAAAAACATAAATGAGACGAGCTATATCTTTTATGATGATTGTGTTTTTTTTCCACTGCTCCACACTTCAATCTCTGTTTTTGTAAACAGGATTGTCTTTGTGCAATCAAGCCACAATTATTCATCTCCAGTATTCAGTGTCTGTATATCAAGAGAGGAATTCAAGGCGACAGAAAAACAACCACAGACCGCTGCTCATCCCTCCATACCGTCCAATGATGTCATTCCTAAACCATGCCATTGATTGGAGGGGAAGCTGGACAAAAAAAAAAACGCACTTAAGGGAGAGCGGGGATACGAGACGGGAGACAGGATTTGGAGGGTAAGCGACACAAGGGTGTTCCTGTTTCCCTCAGCGTCTTAGAGGGGGTGGGTGGGTAGTGTCATTACCAACCAGTGGATGGTGGAGTCCATCAGGCCTTCATTGAGAGAATGTCGTCCACGGGGACCACCAGGTTCTGCTCAGGTTACGCACGGCTCCATTAGCGTTTTAGTGCCGACGTGGCTGCTGTTCCATAACCAATCTAAGAAACCCAACACTTTCAATAGATACAACAATACAGCAGCACGCCGGTCGCCATCTGCTGCGGTCAAGTGATCGCTGAGGCCACTCCAAAGAGAGAGAGAGAGAGAGCCCACGAGTTGAAAGAAGATGGGCCTGTTGATTGGGGAGCCACTGTATATCTTCACCATGCTTAGATTACACAAAGACAGACCTCTCAGGAAAAGGGAAGGAAATGCCTGAGGTCCATTGTGCATGTGTATGTGTGTGTGTGTGTGTGTGTGTGTGTGTCAGGGGGGGGCTGTGTGCACTTAAATAGTTTGGCAGGAATTCCGGCAGAAACAGCAAGTAAGCAAAAGTCACACACAGGTGAAATGCCAGAGATCAGCCTGACGTGGATGAAAACTCAGTCCAAACACTCAGCAGAACACAAGTGAGGGAGAAAAATCCGAGTGTCTCAGTGAGATTATTTACTTTAGGAGATTAGAGAGGCCCTCCTCAAAGCCCTCATGTTAAACACCACATCTCACTGGTGGCCGAAAGCGCTTCAGTCGAAGAGCGGAGGAATGCAGAGGATCTCATAAAAACACAAACGTTTGAGGGACCAGACCTTCTCTCACACACACACACACACACACACACACACACACACACACACACACAAACAGATCTGCCTGTCAGCGGCTTCCTGAGGGGCAGCACTCTGCAGAAGACCTTCACCATATATGACTGGAAACAGAATCTGAAGAGGGGAAGAGAAAGTCAATCATCCCTCCATCCATCCATCCATCTATCTATCTATCTATCTATCTATCTATCTATCTATCTATCTATCTATCTATCTATCTATCTATCTATCTATCTATCTCTGTCTGAACAATAATAGAATGTGATAGTTCAGTCTTTTTTGGGGGGAGAGCACATTTGGCTTAAACCATGTGCACTTCCTGTTAGGTCACATGAGGAACATAAACCAGCTGAACGTGGTGGAGTGGCTCTCATGAAGCTCTGGCAGCAATTAATACACAGCATGAACCTCTCGTCTTGGCTTCAGAGTATTAAATACTGTGGGGAAAAGGTGATACACTTTACTGAACACGCTGTCCTGGACGGTCATAAAGTTATCACGCTCTCCCACTTAGTCCACTCTGGTCCCTGGGGCAAACATTTTGGACTGCTTTGCACCAGAAATATCTCCTTTGTAGCCCCCACTGACTGATTTGTAATAAATCAGTTAAAGTGTGTACTACCACTCTGAAAACAAAGTAACAAAGCCATCCATTGACAAAAAAACCCAAAACATCTCAGGCACGAAGCTGCTAAATCCTCTTGTTGCATACAGAAATAAGACACTGTAATGACGGTAATTCCCTAAATGAAGCTGAAGTCAGCTCTCACCACGTGCCACATCCCCTGACTTTAGCAGGATTTGAAACGGCAGAGACGGAGAACAATGTTTTGTTGACTTCCTTTGACTTTAAGCCTCTTAATGACGTCTGACAGTCACGCAACAACAAACTGTGTGAGCATCAGCTGAAAGCTTTAAAAGCTCTTCCTCATACCGACACGGGAAAGGTCAGGGGGTCGTCCGCGTGAATGGAGAGGTGCAGACAGGCCTTAATTTGGGATGGATTGGATCATCATCATCATCATCATCATCATTATTGTGGCACCAGAGAATAGTTCAAGCAGACAGACAGACAACAGTATCCTCTATGTCTTGTGGATTAGAGCTGTTTTCTTATAGTTCTCATCACTACAGCTCACATATTAACCATCATCATCATCATCATCATCATCATCGTCATCATATCTCCTATAGAGGGACCCGATCAGTGTAAAATAAATCAGAGGTTCCTAGTTACCTTCCATGACTTCCCGGTGGTGCAGCAGAGACTTTCTGTGACACTCCAACCCCATCAGCCCGGCAAACATCTTGACAGGAATAATACGATACGGATCAGTCCGGAGTCAAACCGTGCTTCAGGTCCCGGTTCTACATGGAGTCAAACCGACCATGTTTTGGAAGAAGTAGAGCCCGACACCGAGGCTGATCTCATTTCCGCTGTGGAAAAGTGAACCCAGACCCCCCTCCCTCCCTCCGTCCTCACTTTGGACTCATGCGTTAAACCGGCTCTTACATGCGCTCCGGGCTCCAAAACGCACAGGTTTTCTGAAAGCACCGTCGATCCTTCATGGTTAAATCCTGCGTTCAGTCTTCGGCGGCAAACAAGTGGGCTGAGATGCGCTGAAAGTGACGATCAGGACACGAACGACGCGTCTTCATCAGGTCATTCCTGAGAGGAGGAAAGGGGAAACAAAATATCCGACGTTTGCCGTAATGTCAGAGATAAAAGGCGAGAAGAAGAATGTCAGCGTCAGTGTTATTCGGCGGTTCGGGAGGAATCCGCTATCTGCTGGCCCTCCGAGCTCCGCGTCGTGCTGGAGCTCCTACGTGTTCAGGAATTTGACTCCAGACTCCTTCAGACCGCCTCAATAACGCTGCCAGACAGCACACACAGCACAGAGGGACACACACCAGAGGAATACTAATAAACATCACACTACTACTACTGATGGTCATCGTCATAATGACAATAAAACAATAGATTAATGCTGTCATTGCTGAAAATAATAATAATGATAATCCCTCTTCCATTCCACTCGATCCCTTTATTTTCATGGTATTTAGTTATGTCATTCATATTGTTGTCCTTTTTTATGATTTATTCACTTTCCTTTACACTTTTTCTACACCTGATTATTATTTTCCTACAACATAATAATAGAGAGAAATAATGTGATGTAAATGGAAAAGTGAGTAATCTTGAAAAAAAGAATGTCGCAAGAAGTAAATTATTATTCATCATATCATTTTTTGTATATTCCGCATATATTATAGCAATAGTATAGAAATATAATCTGTCAATATCAATCCATATTAGATCATCATTGAATCAAATAAAATAAGTAATTAAGTAAAAGGGATGCGTGTATGATTGCAAAATAGAATGTGGCAATTTATTATTTTATTCTTGTTTTTTTTTTTTAGTTTAAAACTGCATTGATCAATATTGTCCACTAGAGGGCAGAAGAGATATATGAAGGATATACAGTGTCGTTATTAGGTTGTGGCGTCAAACACAGATTTAAACGAAGGACATTTCAAGAGTTATTATTTAGTCATCAGGGTGTGTTTGTGTATTTTGATGGGTCCCGTGTGTGTACGTCCATAAGCATAATTCTCAGAAAAGATGATCAGATTCCTAATATTTTTTTATAGTTAAGCCTAAAATATTTTTTTATTACGTACGTTATTCTTTACGTCTGGCTTTCTATCCGTATTGTTTAACATATACGGGTAGAATAGTCAGAGTATGAGTTGATTGAATGAGTTGAACAGAATTTGAGAATTCTATGCCAAATTGTAGTACTAAAATTGACCACAGCGTGGCGTCTTCTTCTAACATAGAAAGAACACCAAAAGGAACACGTAGCTCTTTTGTGGCTAAATATTCAACCAATGAGTGAGGAAATGCCAAAAAGCCTTACAGTTATGGACACATTATATGAACAGCACACAAAACTCCAAGCAGAGACCTCAGAGGTGAGATATTTAGGGCATCAGACGACAGCTGCTGTCAATGCCAAGTACAAAAACCTAACACCAAGGAGGAAGTATTTTACGAATGAATATAGATTACATGGTTCATACTCAGGATCTGTCATATTAATTTACAAATGTGGTGATTGGAAGACAGCAGGAGTGTCTGTTTCCTCACTGGAATGTTCATTGGGAACAGCTACAAACACTGATATGTGTCCATTGAAGCCCAGTGAAGGTTGCTTAAGGGCAGCAAAGTGAAGAAATGTGTTTGAATGTGTGGGTGTGTGTACACCAGATAGCCCGCTGTGGAATATGCACGTACGAGTGTTCAAAGATCACATGGTTCCCCTGCAGTGTGCAGCGAGTGCAGACAACCAACTTCTCTACCTTAGATTATCTTTGTGTGATAGGGAAGGGGGAGGAGAGAGAGAGGAAAATAAAATAAACACACACATTATCAAAGCAACTTACACACTGGACAAGTATTGACATATTTCAATTATATGTTTTATTCATGCAGAACACCCAAATCAGATGTTTATCGAACAAAGACATCCATTGTTCATTGTAGTCACGGCTCTTAGTGTGATAAGACAAAAATACCAAACATCATGAAACGTAACCTCAGTCAAATGTCTTTAAAAAAGTATGTACAAACATCTACCCAGGCAAAACTAAGAGACATCACTTGACAAGGTTAAGAAAATCATACAAGTCACATGTCTAAACCACGCCTTCATCGGGATCGATGAGGGCGGTCCGACTGGAGAACACATCCGCCAACATGTGTTTAGGAATTTCTGAGCCACGAACACGGAGGGTGTAACAGGCATCTTCCACTTTTCCCAGGCTCTGTCGCAAAGTGTGCAGCTTCTTGGATACTTCATAAGGACCCGTGTTACCAATGTAGGAGAAACCATCATGGATCTGCCGCAGGAACTGACTCAGCTGGAAAGGCGTGTCAATATCACCATTTCCCACACTGCTAATGCACATCCGCATCAGCTCACCGGTCAGGTCTGCCACACCGAGAAGATAGTCCGAGGGCGTCACCTGAAAGGTGACGACCTGAGCTCCAGGAGGCGGGCCTTCTGCTGAGTCCTGAGAAAAACAAAGCAGAGCGTTTCGTCTTTCATGCCTGAGGATAAAATTGTGAACTATCTTAGGGGTAAATCTTTCATCTTATTGTTCTGGCTGATTGGGCCTTTTCAATGTGTGGGCATCCTTGATTGACTTTGCTAACAGGTGTGCATCAAGAGGAACAATTTGGTGGTGACCTCAGCAGGATCACAGCATAGAAACAGATTTCACACATTTAATCAGGTAACTAAAATCACAGACTGAATGAGTGACTGTCTCTCACCCAATGTTGACATGACATGACAGTGAGTGTGATTTTTGTCCTCTTGTCCTAAAGTCTCTGCATATTTCCAACATGCAAAACATAAATGGTTTCAGGGCGAGGGGTGCACACAAGGAAGTCAAACCGGTCTGTGGGAGCTGCTTTCACACCCTGAAGTAATGTGCTACGCAAGTATGCGGAGATCTTTACAACAGTGAGTAAGCAACAGGAAAACCTTCTTTCAATTTACCTTGGGATCCACCTTCTCTGTTTTCATGAACACCAGTCTGGCATTAATCTCCTCCAGGCTGATCAGGGTGCGATGACTGATGTAGTGCAGGAAAGATACGGCTTCCACATACTCCTGGATCCCTAATGCATAATTATACAATATACAGTATATTTCACCACAGGTCAGAAAATGATTGTCACACTAATTACTGGTGATTTGTGTCATTTCTGTTGGATGGAGATTGCTGTCCTTTTTGTCCTTTTTTCTCTCCATTCATGACTGTGTATGGGGCAAAAGTTACTCCAAACTGTTGAACATTAAATGAGATGGTATTTGTATCTGCTGAGCACTTGGTGTGAATAGTACATAGATAAACAACAATACAAATAAAACCAATTTCCTGCCAGCCTTTTGACTGAACAGTTGCCATTTTGTGTTGTAAGCTGAGATGACCCCTCATTTGTGTTCTGGACCTGTGTAAACATTAATGTAATAATCACAGGACGGAAGACTTTGTGTTGAAAGTTTACTTTTGGAACAGCAATTGAACATCAAAGGGCCTCCTATCTGAGTGCTGCACAGGAGGAGAAGGATGTGGTTCATCTCCATTTTACCCCCTCTGACTTTCACTGCTCTTGTTATTTTCTTTTCAGGCCAATCACATCAGCATCTACATTGGCCAAAGAGAGTCTTTAGACAAAGCAGCTGAATGGCGAGCTGAATGGAATGAAACAATTCTCTCAGTGACTTGTCCCACAACTTAACAAGGCAGTGCGATTTTGTAGGAATCATCGTCACTCTTGTGGCACTTTTCTTTGATGTCAATTCACTCACTTATCCCATCTATCATTAAAACGGTTTACAGCTGTGTGACAGAAGCTTGTTTTATATTTCTCTCGCTAAGGAGTCAACTATTTATATCGACATTATCCAACTAAAACATTACAAAGAGCCTAAAGCTGCTCCACAAGCACCAAATATCACATCCACATACCATCTGCGGATATGACATGAGAAGGTTGAACAGGCAAGCAGGCGGACCTCAGTTCGTGAGTTCACTGCAGGCAACTGTTATTTACATTACACTGACGCAACAAACACTGATCATTCCCGTACTATTGTGCAGGTGAACTTACTGGGAAAACAGATTTTACTGGCATGGCCCACAAAATGTGTGTGTCTATTACATAGGCAGCAGTTTCCCACACAGTCAAACGTCAAAGCCTTGTTCTAAGAATTAGATATACGTGTGACTATAAATGGCCCAATCATTAACCGAGCCTCTTAGGAAATAGACTTGACATGTTCAAGCAAATGAATTCATGAAGCTCAAAGCTGTTGGTTCAGTTGCAGGTGATCCTTGGGAAATGCCTTACAGGAGTGTTTGTTCTGTCTTTTTACTGCTGGCTAAAACAGCTTATCAAAGTGCCGCACTGCTCTGTTATCAGTGGTAATTGCGTTTACATTTAGCCCACAATATCTTTAATGGTCCTTACAGAAAAAAGCAAACCCATTACACATGCCTGGAGACGTTAAGTCCAGCCAAGATTATCTGGATGGCCAGAGCCTGTGCTTTGAGCTCAATCTCAATCTAATAAAGACGATAAAAATGGAATAAATAACTCATCTAATTGGTGGGAAGTGCCACTGGTCACGTCGCAGAGGATGCAGCCGTGATTTCTTAGTGACCACAATCTAAAAATGACTTCCCCAGCTGCTAGATAACAGCTGGCCCTGACTCCCACTAATGTCTTCCTCCAAACATTGGACTTATTTTGGCTACTTTAACAAAAACTGATATTGATCCTTGCTGGAAAACAGTTTTATCAGAGGGTGTGTCCATCATATCTAAGCATGCATCAAGGTCATGCTCTCACACAATCAGGGGGAAAAAAGGGACCCTGAGGCAGTACCAGTATGGCAAACATAGCATGTGAAAGTTCTAATGCAACAGACTTTCTGATGTATGTGCTTTCACTTTCCACATTTCATTCACTTAAGACAGGGTTCCCTTGCAAAGACTGAGTAAACTGAATGTGTTTACTGGTGAGACCAGAGACTGAAGGGGGGACGTCCACCAAAAGTAAAAAGAAGACACCATATGTTTGCAACAATATTCTGCAATATTTGGATTCCTCATAAATGGGATATTAAGCTGTCAAAGACTTTGTTAAGAATGACAAAATAGCAGCACAACCAAGTATCGTAAAATAAAATACATTTAACTTGATGGCAAAGTTGATGTTTTTGGGGGGTTTTTTCAAAACCACCCTATCAGTTGTTATGTGTAGTGTCTTGGGAGTTGTTTAATAGATATAGAAAACTCACCTGGTGTGAACGCTCTGTGAAACTGATAGATGTCCTCTCCACTCAACTCCTCGGCAATCTGACCAATCTTCTGCCTCACTCCATCCAGTTTTGCAGTTGCCTCCTTCAGAATATCCTCTGGATCTACCACACTGCCAAAAGAATTAAAGTGACAATAACTTAATGTGTGCATAGTATTTGGACAGACATGCATGTGAAATTGTCAACAGATACTTTGTGTTGTCATAGCTAGAACCATTGTGGCATTTCATTTGTCATTAAATCATTTTTGCTTTCCACTGAACTACACTGCTTCACCTCTCAAGCAGTGGAAACTCAAGTAAAATTCCGTTTGAGAAAAAGCGTGAATATGTTTCATCATAAAATTGAGTACAGTTTAAGGTTAAAGGTCCTGAGTTGTTTTTATTCAGCATACGCTGTAATAACACCTGCACAAAGGGTGTTTTGTTATCCCGTAACTACCTGAGGATTCATAACAGCTTGAGAATAATTCACTTGAGAAAATTAGCCTCACAATTCCCTTGTGGATGAATGCACATCATTGTAGATTGTCCTAAACTCATTCTGCCATATGTGGTATCTTTGGATACTTTGGAATTTCCGCCACAATATAAAATAAAGTTTGGCGGTTTTAAACAATGTTTGGATGCGACGATCAGACCACCTCAGAGTATGAGGCTTTCACGTCTTTTTAAAGCGGCACATACGTGGTCACTCTGTGTAATAGGAAAATGGTCCTCTTGCTTTCAATGGTGACGTCTCGACTGATCTTCACAAGACGCTCATATTTGTCGTGCTTGGTGTCAAGCTCCTGTTGGAAACCTTTGGAGAGACGCAGATTAGATTACATTAGATTGGATTAGATTGCTGGTGTCTTAAAAACAAAATTTAAAAAGTCAAATCCAGATCATCCACGTGGGTGGAAAAACCATACCTTTGAAGGCGGTAATGACATCTGAGGATGGGTTGGCACTGACGTCACGATTTTGCAGAGCATCAGCATTTTTCTGCGGACAACCTTCACCTGGTAAGAGCCAGAAAAATAAGTCAGGGGATGAAATTGCTGGGAAACTGAACTCAATGAAAAGCGTTTACAGTTCTAGGAAAGACGTGAAGACAAGAATCTTACTCTGTTTATGCCTGTATAATGATATGTAACAACAAATCTTTTGAATCTTGAAACTTGTCGCCATCAATTGCATGTAGTTTCCCTGTAACTATAACGGAAATATATTTTGAAGATACTTTCCCAGGCTTCTGTTGTCCTTGCTATTGCTAACAATAACACATATTTATTCTCTCCACTATTTAGCCACTGTACTTGAAATAGTCAGGGCTGTAGTCTCCCAAACCCAATCAGTGAATAATTTATCACGGATTGTTATTGTATTCGTCCTGGTAGGCTTTGATCACAATAAACACGAGCTAGTAGCTAAATCATGCTAGCTTGCGGGCAGGTACAACTTGCAGGAAAACTTTTGCCATTCTTCGTTCATTCTGGCGGACGTACCTTCTCGCTTGTTCATTACTCCAGTTTTGCAGTTTAAACTAAGAATAAAATAAGTCCGTTTGAAGATACGTATTGGTTCTTCATGAGCGTCTATAGCCTATAAAAGCTGATCACATGTAACGTTTGCCCAGCAGACTGTCTTCTACCGATCAGGACTCGTTAGTATCACCACACATGACAGCTTCGCTTTTTAAATAAAATTTAACATCTTAGACCGATATTAAAATAAATAAACCGACTAGGGAACGTCAGACAATACCGAGGAAATGTGATTTAATAACAGGCATTCGCATCACCCTACTCGGGGCTTTTGTGCTGCTCGCGAGCGTGTCAGGAAATCGAAGTGCATCATGGGAAACGTATTCCGCTTCTTTTTCAAGTCAATTTAAAAATAAATGAATAATATACTCTCACACAACTTTGTTCAGCCAGATTTTTAAACAGAAATTAAAAGCATTAATCCCTGGAGCCTCGCTGCAAAATGGATTCAATTATGATTTGCAAAACGAAATCATAATTTAATTTTAGGTCTGTAAGGTTTGACAACTGCTCTCTTTTTTCTTAGTAACAATGTTCAATTAATCATTACTTGTTCCATTGTTTGGTCCTGATAACAAAAATCTCAGTTTCCTGTGCCATGTTTCCTCCTTCCTTATCTAAAAAGTGTTCAGACATATGTGTCCAAAGCTCAGTCTAGAAATGTTTGTTTCGTCTTTCCTCTTCCTCCCAGATTTCATTTACCCACAGGTGTTTAATGTTAAAACCATCTTCCAGTTCTTTCCTGTTCCCACTGCTTTTGCCATCTTTCCTTTCGCCTTTGTTTAGTAATGCTTTTCATCTCAGCCTTGCTGTAATGCATATTGACATCCACTGTTTTGCTTTTGTATAACTTATTTTGCATGTTTGTCTGCTAATTTGTTTCCTTTTAAACCATAAATGTCCTAGTAGACACAAAAAACCCTCTCAGTCCCATCTGAACTCTGAATAGGGTTTGTTGTTGTTAGATCGACAGTGTTTTAAGTTCATTAATGATGATCTTGAATCTGAGATTGCCCTCAATCTAATGTCTCCTACCCACTGTGGTGCCATTGAAATTGCAATCATTTCATCTGTGTAAACTGATAGATTTTTTGTTATATTGGCACAACACACATGCTTTTTGGACACTAAATGTAAAACCATAATGTTTACTGTGGGTTCAAGAAATAATCAATGGGCCATTGCAGATTGAGACACCGCTGGACTAACATACATCTAATGTATTCCCAGTGCTACTGCAGTGTTGCTGTCCTACCACAACTTTTTGCTTTTCCTTTTCCCAGCAAGGTTTTACTGTCTCTTGTGTTGGATGATCCTGTTTATGTCCTTGTATGTTCGTAGTTCAATGAGAGCTGAGTTCTCCTAATGTTCATAGGCATCGCTCCCATTTCAATTTACAAAGCCGCTGTTGGTGTTGAGCCAATGAGATCCAATTGAAGACTATATGACTTTTTTTTAATCAGATTGAGACGATGCACAGCCACAATCATTCAGTGATTCTATTAATCCCATGCTCTCAAGAGACACAAAAAATATTACTGTGGTGCCCAAGTGTTTTACTGAATATACATAGTTTTATTGGTGTTTATTAAAAAAATGTAGATTAATCAAATTTAGTTACCAACAAGGGGTGATATCACATTTTAGACTTTATTGAATCTAAGTAATTACATCTTTCAATACAGCCTAACTGTACTTACTTGGTGTATTTTTTAAACGTGATTGACATACGTACACTTTAAAAGCATTCATGGTCATCCATTATGAATCTCTTGTTAAATTTTAATCTGTAGACAACTTTCAGATTTTAGTTAAAAATCCACATACAAGCAAAAGGGCATGTCAAAACAAGCGCTCCAGTTAATGATGTGTCGTCCCTTTCTATCAAAGTATTCTACATTTCGTCCAACCTGATCAGATTACGTGGGTCTTTCCAGCAGCTCCTCCTCCAGGGACTCCTGCAGACTGTGTACGTGCCATATGCCTGGTGCCAACATGCTTGCGGTTTGCCTCTGCCTCTACGCAGCACGCCTCCATCATTCAGGAACACGTTGCACACATAAAGATGAGGGATCGCAGGAGTGAGCGCTGTATTTTATACCATATTTTCATCTTTCTCCAGTTTGCGTTTAAAAGGCTCCTTAAAGTTTTTGTTGAAACAAACATTCCGATGGTTTCTCACCATGCAAAATCACAGGCTATATAGATAACAAACAAACCAGCACATAGATCAGATGAGAAACGTTATTTTGTTGGGTTGGAATTGATTCCATGTAAGCATGACCGGAATGAGGGCTTGATGGGGAATTAACGCTTACTAACGTTGCCTTTGCGTGCTCCCCACAATCTCCTACATTCTGAGCTATAAACTTACAAACATCCTGCTTTCAAGTGCTTATATTAAAATTTAAAATGCACGTGTAAACACTTTAATTTTTACACGTTGTTGTTCTATTTTTCACATAATGAATCGTCATGGAGGATGAAACAGGGACATGGACCAGTCACACTATTAACTGATACTCCATCCAATTTGAGATGACACTGCTTTTATCAGACACAAATTAAACGAGTAAAAGTAAAATGCATTCAATTTGAATTAGATCTTTGTATTTGTGTTGAAGTGATTTATCTTATTCGGTGTTAATGAAGAATTGTTTTTCTTTGCTGGAAAGAGCCTCCCTCTCACCAGTGCCCACAATAGTTTTTGCGCTCTTCTGCGTTAGTTAAGTTAGTATGCATGCGTTTCTTGAAGGTAGTGGTTTGTTATGGTCATTAAGGAGTATAATTTGGAAATAATAGTTTTCATCCTGTTTTATGATCCTATTTTCTGCGCTATGTGCGTACTAGACCCTCATTTATGTGACATCGCAGTTACTTCGTTGAGTAATGGTCTCTCCTACTGTCCATGAAGGCAGCATGTGGGCGGTGCTTGTGAGTCAACGTCGCGCGGGGTGGTACACAATCTGCGCTCACAACGAACGGCGCCATGCACCGTTGCAGAAGCCAGAGCTAACCCGAGGAAATGCGAGACTGGAGTCATATGTTGTCTTATCATTACACAAGTCCAAGTTGTAGAGATGAAATAAGTGAGATGAAATGGTTGTGCTCTGAGAGGAATTTTTCTGTTTCGCTCAGGGTAGCGTGGCAGAGGCAGTGGGTCGCTTCTAAAGTTGTCGGTTAGCAGTGCGCGTGTGAAGGGCTGGACTTAAAGGCGCAGTGTAACCGTTGTAACCGCCACCATGGAAAAGCAACAGAACGCCCTCAATCTGGACCGAGACCGAGACCAGTACTGTGAACTTTGTGGGAAAATGGAGAACCTGCTTAAGTGCGGGAGGTGCCGGAGTTCGTTCTATTGTAGCAAGGAGCACCAGAAACAGCACTGGAAGAAACACAAGCTCATTTGCAAGGAGGTGGACAAGGCGCAGCGTCCCAAAGAGAAGTCCGAGTACGCACAGTCGTCAGGGGACGACAAGGCACAGCAGACGTGCGGACAAAAGAAAAACACCGGGCAGGCGTGCTGTGGGTCTCCGAGTGGCGACGGGATGAAAGACTTTATCACCAACGCAGGGGCGCTGGGGGTCGGTGACAGACCGGGAGTATTCGAGTCTCAAAGCAGCACCACACCTAATGAACAAACAAGTTCATCCCCGGTGAAACTTGCCACGGAGTGTGTCGTCCCCAGTATGAACAAGCACGGCATCTGTGTGGTGGACAACTTTCTTGGGACAGAGACTGGGATGGGAATCTTGGGGAATGTGAAAGCCCTGTACAAAACGGGCAAATTCACAGATGGACAGCTGGTCAGTCAAAAAAGCGACTCAACGAAAGACATCCGAGGGGACAAAATCACGTGGGTTGAGGGGATCGAGCCTGGCTGTGAGAAGATCCGCTTTCTTATGGGAAGTATGGACGGCCTGATCAGACATTGTAACGGGAAACTGGGAAACTACACAATTAACGGCAGGACAAAAGTAAGTATGAGAGTATTTCAAGCAGAGGTGCTCCCAATTCAGTGTGCGCTGAGGATGTAAACATGTGGTTCTCCCCGGTCAGAGCCCTGCTCCTCTTGGGTCAATGGGATGTTGATTACTAATGGGGTGTAGAACGAAGAGTTTCATCATGAAAGGGGCGTTATGAAATTATCTGTCAGTTTTGGATCATACCCCCCGGTCTCATAGCACAATTTCTTTATTTGAACCCATTCTGACATCATGTGTTCACTACCCCCAGGCCACCCCGCAATGTCATATCCCGGTGCAGTCAAAATGTGGCCAATGCCCTGAGTCAGGAAAGTGGATTATGTTCCTCACACAAAGCATTTTCAATCCATGGTTGCCAGGGCAGCACAATTTGTCATAAGTTATTGTGAAATGAGTTTCCACAACCACCCAAGGGGCTGCGATTGATAAAGCTGGGGGCTTCTAGCCCTTTGTCATACTTAGTGAGAGGTGGAATGAAGTATGTCCCTCCCGTCCTGTGTTTCAAAATTATATTTTGACACAAAAATGTTCCTATCTGTAATTTTTGTGTCTGCGGCTGCTTCACAGTGAAATCCGTCCCGTGGCGGAGAATCAGATAAATGTAAGACAGGCACGTTGCACCTGATTTTATTCATCTACCAGCCCAGAACATTAACTTATTCATTTAAAGGCCATGTTAATACACAAATTATTAGTATGTCATCAACAATGTCTGACTTGGGTTCCAGTTAAAATGTCATAAAAATAACATAAAGACTGATTTCATTCCACAGCAACAGTGTATTCATGTTCAGGGTTTGTACTTGTAAGCCCATTACAGAGAAATTGTTTTAACACAAATCTGTGTATTACCAAGTGTATCACTAAGGTAGCAGTCAACCAATTTATCACATATCTTACTGGCCAGTAGGGCTGCTCAATATTGCCCTAAACTGATATGCAGTAACCATAACTGATGCAATAAGCCAGAGATAATGACATGCAAAATTATATGGACTCTAATTTTACATGGTGCAACCACACATCAAAAGTTCAGACGGGTTATCTGTGGTGCAAACATTACACAACTAATCACGGACATCAATGAGAAAACCTGCTTCTTCCCACATTGAAGCCGCAATCCTGAAATTCCCGTCACAAACAAAATTTGTAGTCTTGCGTGTGTCACACATACATTTGATCAATTGCACTTTCAAATTTAGATGAGGCTGCAAATAAAGCAACAAATCAGCTTTTTCAAATGACAAATATATGCACCTTAATGTGATAGAAACTGACACCAATTAAGGTATGCTTACTCTGAGTAACAGACGCAGCTCAGGGAATTATAAATTGATTTGTTCAGGCATGTAACGGGCCCACTTGACTTATACTGCGATTAAACAACATGTCATAATTGTATACTGGGCCGACTCCTATAGAGCAGTGCACATGTATACATTTTAATTGCATTTTTGCCTTCAGTAGTATCAGGAAGAATAAACACTCTGCGTATTGCTGCATGTAAACTTAATGCAGGGGTTATGACGGAGCATCCTTCTCCAGCTCCGCTCTCGACCTTTTGTTCACCTTGATGACTTTATTAGTGGCATTAATGACTTGCTGCGGTAGAATCCGACACATTTTGCAGCCTAGTTGTCCAAGTACGTAACAAAGCTGCTATAAGCACATGTGAGAAAACTAGGAACACCATCTGGCTGTATATGGCAATATTATGTATATTATATGACACGTTTGGTGTTCGTTTCTATTGTTCATAGACACGTAATGAGGAGAGCTCGCAGCCATTGTGTCAAAAAAATTTGACGATCACATTGTGCTGATGCACTAAACATCCTCCTCTCAATAAGCTTCACTCCTGTAGCCGATCACATCCTCCGACTTTACCGTGGAAGGTGGAAGGAAGGTGGCAAGCTAAAAGCAAGCTTTGCTCGATAGGACATTTTGGTTGGACACACACCGTGTCATGGCTTCTGCTTGAGATATCGTTACTGGTTGAGAGAGGCTCTTGTGTATCGAGGCTGGCACAGTGTGAGAGGAAACAGCACATTTCTGTTCCAGCAAGAACATGCCTGATATGATAGGTAACCTCATTTCCAGTCTGGTTCCTTTCACACCATAATGAACACCAACTGTACTTTTACAAATGTGTTAGTCATTTCGAAACAATTTTTCTTTTTTTTCTTTTTTTTAATTGAAGCCTTTTTTTATGTCGTGTCAGACCTACAGCCAGCCAAAGACTCGACTTTAGGCTCGTACTGGCTTGGTTGTTGTGTTGTGTGTCATCCGTGATTCTTTTTGTTTTATAAATACAGCCGGATCTGGTCACTATGACCTTGTGGCCATGGACTGACCCAAGAGGAGAGTAGCTGCTTTCAGTCCTCCCCCTATTCTCCAGGGATAACACTTCGACTGACAGACAGTCCCATTAGAGAGTTGGGCCAAGGTTTCCAAAATTCCCATCTCTCTGTCGTATCCTATCTCTGGATATCAGTGTTTCTGCAATGTTATTGAACATTCACTCCTCTTCAGACATCTAATTTAGGGCTCGAGAGCTTCCATGTGGCAACTTGGGGAATTTTATTTAGCATTTTCTTTTGGTTCCTGTCGTGGTTTTATATTTCACTCTCAATTTTACAGGGTTTGGTGTTGTACTATCGGGAGCAAACTCTTAGCTAGACTATAAGACTTATTAAGAGCAACAATGATGCATTGGATGGCATGAACATGGCAGTGAATGCATGAACTTTAAAAGTAATCTCTATGTACGTGATTTAGATTTGGTGGTTCTTGTTCCTTTTTTTCTTTTCAGAAACAACATTTGCTGCATGAATTAGAGAGAACTAATCTCACTCAAACGGCGTGTCTCTTTTAGGTGACAATTTACGCCTGATGCCAATTTGGGATTTGAAACTGATGGTTTTGTGGGGTTTTTTCGGATATGCTGATTTGTCCTTTTCAAAATATGCAAGTTTGTGAAATTTGCAGACACCCGTGAAACAGTAAGTCCTGGTTTTGGCATTGAGAGATAGGGGTAGGGATAGTTTGGCACACAAGTCAGAGACTAAACAGATTAGAATTATCACTTCAAATTCTTGAAATGAAAATGGAGAGGATGTGCCACTGGCCCTCTGACAGACAGACAGACAGACAGACAGGGGCACTGTAAAGGGCAGGTAGGAAACACATTAGAGCAAAAACGTTGTCAACATTTGCCTCTGTTAAACGGAAAAATAACTAAACCACCCTAGTCTCTATTGTTAAATTATATTCTATTTCGGAACATAGAGATGAACCCAGTCAATTGAGTAGGTATGTGACATTACTTCCTTGTTCATGGGTAACACGCTGTGAGAAACGGAAGAAAGGTGGCATGATTCACAGTCCTTTGAAAGCCAGCTTTGCCTGCGTCAGTTAGCTGTCTTCAGTGTTGATAAAGCGGTCTTATAGCTACACACTGATATTTTTAGGCTGCTCTTCATGTGTTCATTTGCGTTTTTCCTGCTTCAACCGCAGTAATCACAGCACTGACATACAGAATGTTGCTTCCTATGAAGCACATATTTCATGGGGTTAAAAGGCGCCCAGCTGCCCACTGTCTTTCTGTCTGTCTTCCTTACCGGCTGGCCCAGTTGCTTTGGCATACACATGCCTGGACTCTGGACTGTGACCAGTGAAAATCAGCATGACTTGCACAAAGCACTATCACTGTTTCAAAAGGATATAATATAATACACACACTGTTCACATGGGGAAGATAGAGGAAAGGATTTTGCCCAAATAATTACAAAATGTCATTGTTTCCATTTCCCCTCGTTACTTGATAACATTGTGGGAAGTCACAGGCAGCAGGACACATTTGCGTTTCCATCTCCAACACATAGATGGCTTTCTGATGCCATTCCGACACAATCGGGGAACACAAGGTCCTTTGACTTTTCAGACGCTCAATACTGAATCTTTTTAACCACTGAATAATTATATGCCTTCCATGTCAAAACAGTAGTTATCTCTTAAGTGTATGAATACAAATTTGTCTTGTATGTGAACTGTTATGTATGTATACCATTTATACCATTTATTTAAATCATTAGCATTGTACCTAGTACATCACTATCTGGTACAGGGAGTGGACACAAACATGAGAACATGAAAATCTTGCATACCATGGATAAACGTGTCTCAAAATGTGCACCCAAATGATACCTTTAGACAGGTATGTTGGCAGTTCTCCGTTAAGGCAAACAAGACATTTGTCTTCTATTTAACCATATAAAACTTTTGTTTGTGTCTTGTGTTTCGTAACCCATGTGTGTTATCTATGTGTATATTATGACCGACTGTAGGCTGTTCTGCTTTCATGAGGAAGTTGACCGTTAACCTCAATCTTAAAGCTCCATAGAGTAAGTCGGCTAGAGGAAGTCATGTGGTGGTCCCCTGAGTGTTGCCTGCATGCCTACACCACCAACATGAGGTACCGCCATGCACGCCACCTTTTTATAGTGTAGTTTATAGTAAAGATTTGTCTATCAGGAGAATCCGTCATCCACAGGGAGGTTGGAGAAACTTTGTAGCTTGTCCCAAATCGTCCTTCAATCCAGGCGTCAATTATTACAAAAGCAATTCTGTTAGGAACAATTTTGTATTATAGTGGAAATAGGTTAACTTTATTCGGTATTCAGACCTGTACAATCCAAGGCTTTTATGAAATGGGGGTACTGTATTATTGCTTTACATTTTATTTTTTTCTAAATTTGAGTCTTTTTTTTGTCCGCTTTGCTGTGATTGTCAGAGCTGCCACTGGCCAAGTTCCAAGCAGAGTCTTGAAAACAAAATCCGTTTCTGACTTGTCGCAGCTGTAGAGTTAACTAAAGAAGACAAGGAAAATTTATGTGAGATGGAGCATGACGCCAAAAGAAATGTTTTTATTTTATCATCGAAAATACATAACAAAATTATCAGAAATTTAACAACGGTACTTTATTGATCCCAATGGGGAAATTAATTTACTGCATTCTAACAATGAGGAGCAGCGGGCAGAACCCACATGCACACACTAGCGCCCGGGGACCAACGCCACGTCTTCGGACTCAGGCCTTGATAGAGGGCAATGGCAAGAGTGATTAGCCTGACACACATGTTTTTGGTGGGGGAGACTGGCGCAACCGCACACAGACAGAACATGAAAACTCCACAGTGAAAGCTCAACCCAGGACTCGAATCCATGACCCTATTCGTGTGAGGCAAGAGTGCTAACCACCAGGCCCCCGTGCTGTATTTGCTCATTTCAGCCTTCAGAATCAATGTCTTTGCTCGTAGAATGTCGCACTGTAAGCTCTTAATCTTGTGCATCTTTCTGTGAAGCGAGTGGACCCCTAGCAGCCTTTCCGTTTGCGCCACCCCAATGCATGGCTCAGATCAGAGGATGAAATCTTGGCATAATTTAGTGATCACTGCAACACATTGCAGCCGGTACTGATAATGACCACTTGGAAGGACGAATACTGGTGTATCTCGTAACATATACTCTGTATGTCAAAATATATTGTTGAGTTGTGCTGAACTTTGTCCTACTTATAAGGTAAGACAGACCTTGCAAGACTCGCACATAGAAATATAGCCTCCATTAAAATGAAGTCACAGAATCTAAATCTGATCTTAAAGAATTACAATATTACTACAATAAACACAATTTGGCCCTGATCATTACATTAAATAATGAAGGAATCAGACATGCAGTGCGGCGATGAAGTCAGGTTGTAAAATAACCGTAAGAAATGAACATATTAACCTCAGTTTTACTGTACATAAAACAGTATTATATGAACTCGAAATTCCTCTGAATAATGGGGCTCACATTGAATCCACACAGGCATAAGTCATCCTTCCCTTAGAGAATGAAATCTATGGTGAGCCAGGGAGGTGTTAATCAAGCACAGTCTGTCCACAGCCACGCGGCCGCGTGCAGCATTCTGTGACCTTCAAGGGGACTCGTACAATAGCCTATATAAAGTGCAGTAAAAGTAACACTTGCGTCATCTACTGTTTTACATGTTGGCTCTGGATTAGAGTTGTAAGACGGATACATACGGTCCAGCCACGTATATTTTAATTTACTTTTGATGTGTTCCAGAGGCTGCTTAAATCAGAGCCCATCTATGCTGGACTGGTGAAGGGCCAACTTGTTTAAGCTAAATTTGATTACGTTGTTTGTAATAGTTTTGTGCTATATGTCACTACATGGATAAATTACTATTCAACCGAAAGTATTTTAGTCAACAAAGCCATGCACAAACCGCGAGACTACAAACGCACCTCCGCTACCACGTCCCTTGTTTCTCAGAAACTGATGTCTTGACATGATTGGAATGTTGCATTTTTGTCATCAGGCAGTCATTCTGTTACTTCTGCTGCATCCTGTCAACAGCAGGTTTACATGTATGAGTAGTGCAGTGCAGCCCAGCACCACCTCGTCACTCTGACAACAACATTTTTGTCACAATAGCACAGTGAGCAGATAGGAGAGGTGACTTTTTAAAGTCCTGTTTCAGAGTGTGCCTGAAACCGCTTAAATGCTGAAAAACTGCAAATGGCCTGAATACTCTGTATGGTATGTCACGCAAATTAATTGGACATTGCGAGGCAGTGCAGACCCCTGTTAATGATTTGTCTTTCCGTGTGTGTACGTGCATGTGCACATGTTCTCATTCTATGTCCCCAACTGCGTTAGTGATGCACACAATGTAAATTTAGGCTGCATGAAAATGTGGCTAAATATTGAAACTCAGATGCATTATTTTTCTGGACATACTGAATGGAAAAAACTGGATGTAGCCTCAGCTTTAAAGAATAAACGTTGATGTGCATGCCATTCCATGCATATACAGTATGTAATGAATAGAAATTAACACCTCAAAAACAAAACTTATTGGACTGATGGAAAAATGAAATCTTTGTTGTACACTGTAATTTGTAAGCATTGATTTGAGCTAAATGCTACCATTAACGTGGTAACATCCCCGCATGTAATCCATTTGTCCATGTTGATATTTATTACATGACATTTATCGTGTTAGTACCAGCAATGGTGCATAAACAATCATGTTGAGATGATATTTTTTATAATGTTAGCTGGCACCTGCTACATGTACTACATGTGCTGTGGTAATGTTTTACCAGTTAGTTTAACATACTAACATTTTAGTATGCTAGCAATAGCTCGTTAGCATTATACATTGTTGTCCCAATGGGAATATGGTTGTTTGTAATAATTGTAGTATCTCTGTGAAATGTTTGCGTTAATTGCTTATGTGTAGCTGCACAATTTGTTGAAGGATTATTGTGCCAAATGTGAAGCCATTGTTTTTCTAAAACTGGTCTGTTGGTCAGACATTAATGCACACATTATTTTATCACTCACTTGACAATCAGTTTTGTGCTGGAACTGACCTTCATTTAGGACGCACAGAACATTAGTAGACATTATTTGAAGAGCAATAGGTCTTGTGTTCAGTTTACACAAATTCAGGAAGTCTGGACTCGCATGAACTGCATCAGTCTCATTTGTGCTTGTTCTTTCCCATCCAGTGAATGTTTGATTTATTTGAGGTCAGATTTGCAATTGTCTGTGGCTAGTTGAGAATGGGGAAGAAAAATAAATAATTGTCGATGCTTTGACTGGTACAATTACAATTCGCATTTTGCACACGCTTTTATCCAAAGCGACGTACATATGAGAACACACAACACAAGCGAAGATCTATGCAGTGTATACAACGACAATAAGCGCCACAAGGCTCAGGTACCGGTCCATGGGACCAAGTTGCTCCGAGGCAGTGCTACATGGCAGTGCAAGGAGGCAAAACAAGGCAAGACAAAGTGCATATATATATATATATATAAGTGCAGTTTATGTTGTGAGAAGTTGTTCCCTAAAGAGCTGGGTCTTTAGCCTTCTCTTAAAGATAGAGAGGGACTCTGCGGTGCAATTAGAATTTGATAGCTCGTTCCACCACCGAGGAACCACAGAGGAGAAGAGTCTTGATCGAGATTTTGGGCCTTGGTGTGTTTGCAGCACCGGTCGTCACTCCTCGCGAAGTGGGCGGGAGGGAGCATAGACCGAATGAGGGAATTCAGGTAGGTGGGAGCAGTTTTGGTTGCTGCTTTGTAGGCGAGCATCAGGGACTTGAACTCGGTGCGAGCAGCAACTGGGAACCAGTGGCGTGGAATGAACAGCGGAGTGACGTGTGCAGTTTTGGGTTGGTCGAAGACCAGACGCGCCGCCGCATTCTGGATCATCTGCAGAGGTTTGAGGGTGCATGTTTGGAGTCCTGCCAGTAAGGAGTTACAGTAGTCTAGGTGTGAGATTACAGGCGCCTGGACCAGGAGTTGTGCTGCATGTTCGGACAGATATGGTCTGATTATACTGATGTTGTATAGGGTGAAGCGGCATGATCGTGTCACAGAGGACACATGTTCCTTAAAGGTTAGTTGGTTGTCAATGATGACTCCCAAGTTTCTGGCAGATTGTGATGGAGTTAGATGTGCAGAGTCCAGCTGGATACTGATCTGTTGTTGTGCAGAGGGACAGGCTGGAAAGACAAGGAGTTCAGTCTTAGGCAGGTTCAGTTGAAGGTGGCGTTCCTTCATCCATCCTTCATCCATGCTGGTACAGTTCTGGTCTCGTAGACGGGTCGTTCCGTAAATTCAAAGAAGCAGAGAAATGAATTGGCTGAACGTAAACCTTTTTGCAAATGTAAGCTATTCAGTGCCCTATAAAACTATAGCACAACATTAAAGTGGCAGCAAGTGCCTCGTTTAAAATCCGTAGATAAAAATTGAAGATCATTTAATGTGCAGTGATGGAACTCGTTAGGGGACCTCTCTGAGGACGTGACTGTGGAATGTAAACAAGTGGCATTGCAAGTGAGGTCAGCTTCAAAATGAGTGTCGCAGATGAATGTGGAAAATTAGTTGCCGATAAGAAAGGTCGCAGTTGAAGGTCGCCAGAGCAACCAGCAATTAGTTTGACAATCGACTAGTCTAGCGATTATTGGAAGAGTTAATCTATTAATCGGTTGATTAATGCAATAATTAATCAATAAATGTTCAGTGCAGGCTGTGGCTGCCTATGAAGCATTAAGGCGAGGTTTGTACTCGCTGTTAACTTCACAAAACATATAAGATGAAAGATAAGGTAATACTTTATTAATCCCATGCAGGAAATGTTTGTGAGACAGGAGCAAAACCCACATACCATACCATAATATAGCATTTAAAAAAATAGTATAGCCGGCTAAAAAATTAGGGTACATACAAATATAAAGACATGATAGTGCAAAGTAAGCAAACACTGTTCATACATTTAGTGCAGGGAGTAGTAAGAAATGAAATTGAGGAAATCTTGTTTGCAATTATATGTTATGTATAGTTACTAGTTTAACAGGTAAGAACAGTGTGCAGTATTCACTCAGATTCTGTGTTCAGGGTACACATCTTCTCAAATTAATGCTGTGTTCACGAGACGCCTAACCTACGAAAAAACAAGCAAGCTGTTATCATAAAAAAAGAGAAAAATCTTTTGATACATAATTTAACACGATTTTACTTCTAACCGAGGTGCCCCGGTGGCTCATAGCTTAAGAATGCGTACCGCATGACGCAGCGGTGCTGGTTTGATTCCAGCCTGTGCCCTTTGCTGCATGCCATCAATCAAATGAATAAACAATGATGGGCTGATGTCTCACCATCTTCAAAAAGCTCAGTTTTCATGGGTGAACAGAAGTTATGACATGTAGCAGGCTGTGCAGGCATGATAAAACGGCTTGATTTTAAACTAATAACACTTAATTTGCTCGATTTTTCCCAGGGTAGATTTTTCTAAACACTTTTCTGCATTCATCTGCGTGGGAGGTTATTTAGGTCAATTATTAATAATAATTATCAGGGAAAGTCAGCAATCTTCTGCGGCTCTGTGCTTTAAATCAGCCCTACCCGGCACGCTCACAGCTCATAATTAAATTTCGTGCTGAAGTGTTTCCTGTAGCGTAGAGCCTATATTGCGTCGGAGGAAGTGGAAGGTGACATTGCTGTGTGTGGATTTGTGCAAAGTGCCAAGGTTCTAACAGAGTCGGTCACCCCGCACATCCTGCCCTCGCAGATACTATACATATTCTTAACGCCGATGA
>OMNV01028998.1:17178-35527 GCA_900303265.1 Brotula barbata | reverse complement strand
TTATCCAAAGTGACGTACATATGAGAATTATAACAACACAAGCGAAGATCTATGCAGTAAATACAACCACAATAAGCACCACAAGGCTCAGGTTCCGGTCTAAGGGACCAAGTTGCTTCGAGGCAGAGCTACATGGCAGTGCAAGGAGGCAAGACAAGGAAAGACAAAGTGCATATATGTATAAGTGCAGTTTATGTTGTGAGAAGGTGTTCCCTAAAGAGCTGGGTCTTTAGCCTTCTCTTAAAGATAGAGAGGGATTCTGCGGAGCGAATGGAATTTGGTAGCTCGTTCCACCACCAAGTATATATATATATGTATTACATTGTTATATTGGTTAGTTATATATCATATTATATTGTGTTATATGATGTTATATTATATTGTACTGTATATTCTATGCTGCTTTTATTATTATTATTATTTTTCTTATTGTTGGTGTTTTGTTGTTATCCGCTACTGGATGACTTGAATTTCCCTCGGGATTAATAAAGTATCTATCTATCTATCTATCTATCTATCTATCTATCTATCTATCTATCTATCTATCTATCTAATCTAGATCACCTTCTGAGCCCCTCTTCCATATTTGCTGACCCATTATTGTTACACGGCTTCTGATAAACAAATCCTGCTTGCCTTAACTACAGGGATTAGCAGTTGAAAATGTTTGGAGATGTCTTTGGCAGTTGATTGTGTAACACTGTAAAAGACATAGCTAGTAGAGGAGGGCAGTATGTCTGATAATTGTACTTGAAATGTCTATTTTAAATACACAATACAATTTATTTATTTTGTATCAAACTACTTCTAGGATCTGTGTTTTTGCATTTTCAAAACATTTAAAATAATTTTATTAATTCATCCTCATGTTTATTTTCCCTAAATTAGGTTTAAAAAAAATCTGATTTTTCAATTGATGGTTTGTGTTTGGTGTCTTACAAATGTGAAATCTCTGCAGGTCTTGAAGCAGTGTCTTTGTAGAAATTTCTGGTCTTATGGGAGCCATTTTCCACGAACAATTAACAATTAAGCAGAAATTTACTAAATCAGGAATTGAAGTGAATGACTTTCCAAACTTTACAGCACCCATGAATCTGTGCAAGCTGTTCTAAATAACCGGTCTGAAAATTACATTGACATGCAATTGGAGAAAAAGTCCTTCAGAGGAGATCTGATCTATTCTGAGTCTGTGCAGAAGATTAATCTGATGTTGCAGAGGCACAGCTTTGGTCAGAAGACAAAGTAACATTTTGAGGAAGATGGCTGCTTCATGTTGTGGACAGTGATTGTGTCAAAGCAGTGTAGAAAGGTTCTGATTAATGAGGATATCTAAGATCAAGCACTTTTGTTCACAGAAGGCTTCACCAACCACCAGATGGCTACAGAAAAATTTTGTGAGCATGAGAACATCAAAGTGCTCTAAAACCCACACCCCACTAACACTCTTTTAGCTGACACTACAAAATGTGTGGATGTTCAGGTCAGTGCTCCTCCAAGGACGCAAAGGGGCGACTTTTAAGGGTGACAGTCATGATGGCATCTTGTCTGAACTTATGCAGGAACACATCTACAGCCACCTTAAGGAGTGGAAATTTATTCCTGGGAAAGATAATTGGTCTTAGAAACAATTCAAAATGAAATCATTCAGCAGCCACAAGAATATCTAAATTCAGTTGTTACAATCACACATTCCATAGTTGAAATGTCGCAAAATACAGAAACAAGATACACAAGTGTTGGAGTCCAGAGATTTGACCACGGTCAAATTCTTGAATAATTTGTTAAAAGGCGGATTGGGATAACGTATTATTACATTATGTTAGCAATTCAACTTGTCTCATCCTCGACGTTTGAAGTTTACACACCGTTAGAAACTACTAGGGCAAACCGGGTCAAAACTATTGTTGTATTTTTCAGTGCCTGGCACTAGATGTCGTACATGCTGTTTAGTGACAAAACCAAAACTAAAGACAATCAAGGATGGCGTTCAAATGGTCCTGCGCACGTGTTTCGAACTTCAATTATTCCATGGAGTAATCATTGTTGATCAATACAAATACATTGATAATGACGTGTTGCATTGAATTGTAATGGGATAATATTAGTTTTTTTTTAAACACTCTTTCAATAAAGCGAAACTATCCAGTCTTCATCAAATCATCGGTACGCCATTGTATTAGTCGCTCTGTTGTATATTGATGTTATTTACTGTGTTGCTGACTTATTGTCATTATTATTATTTACGTTTCCATAAGAATTTTTTTATGACATCAGAGTTGAATGCGTTGGTCATGCTCTTGGGATGCATTTATGTGTTCCTTGTAAACTCCTACAATTAATTTACGAACTTACCAGTTTGCCCAGTGTACGTTCTTTTTGCTGGTAAATAATAATATATCACTGAATTAGTTCGCAAGTATGTGATGTTTGATTCAAATAAATATATGAATGATGAATATATTGCAAGTATGATGTTTTAGCTAAATTTGTTGCCAAATATTTTCTGGTAAGCTTAGCTCCTTGTAACTACAACCATTCTTATAGTTGTTAAACACACACAAACACACAAAGAAAGAGAGAGAGAGAGAGAGAGAGAGAGAGAGAGAGAGAGAGCGCGAGCGAGAGAGAGAGAGAGAGAGTCTCTAATAGTGCTAATAGTGTAGTGGAAATTGCCACACTTTTGCGAGTACATGAAGGCAGCATCACAGCCCCACGGCGTCGGGCAGGGAGGATACGATTCTGAGCAGGGCTGGCGCTGCCAACGATGCAATACCTCGTTTTACAGATGAACCCTGGGCATAGGCACATCCTGAGTGCTGTGGCCACACCAAAGCGGCTTTACAATTCCAGACTGATCCGGTAGTTTCCGATAAGCTTTAAAACGACAACACATAAGAACCAAGATTGCCCGGTGGAGACCGGACCGGGGGCTTTATGTTTACCGGAGAGAGGCTGCTGAGGTGAGCGGAGACAGTCCGAGTACCCTTAGCTTGCTACAGGCTAACTGTAGCTAGCTTCGTCACTCATAACAGCAACTGTGTACCTGTGTTTTCAGCGTCGAGTGTGTACGCGTCTTAAATTTGATTGGGCAAACATTATCTTTGGCTGGTTTTGTCAGTGAGCAGAAGGCACAGGAAATAGTGGAGCCAGTAAGCTAACACAGATCAATCAATGAACTAGCGCTAGCCCCCGGTTAGCTAATGTTAGTTGTCTGCTGCCGCTGGGCCTGCAGCTCACTTCTGAATTTATCAGCGAAACTCTAAAGTCCCTGGAAAAAACGCTTTTTATTATGGTATAGTTTAAAGGAAACTTAACTTGGCTCTTTGTAGTAGTGCAAGGCATCCCGTCAAGGTAAATTAGCCCACGCTGTAGCCATCCTTTCAAAATAAACACAACGCCTGCTTGGGATGTAACGTAGCTAGACATACACGAATGTATTTCGTATGTGTAATTTTACTCTGTTTACAGCTTCCCACGTTCACTCTGTAAAACATCGTATAATTATTATCCACAAGACTAGATAACAAATATGGGAGTGCAAAAGTTATCATATGTTTAAGTCATTTTACCCTGAACAGCAATTAATTTTATTTAGACACTACATCATGTCTTATTTTGCGGTCAACTTTGTCAATGTAATTTTTTTAGAGATTGATGTAATTCTGTTCCTTTGTCATTCAGGAAACTGGAGCCATGGGTTTCTCCTTTCACTGCAGATGAACAGAAGTAAGCTGGACCCACACAAATCAGCCAACCTGCCCCCGCCTGCAGCGGGGGCTCCCCTCTCCCCATCACCTTCCCTAGCTATGGCAGGCTTTAAGCGTGGATATGATGGCAAAATTGCTGGCCTGTATGATCTGGATAAGACACTGGGGCGTGGTCACTTTGCCGTTGTCAAGCTAGCCCGCCATGTTTTTACCGGGGAGAAAGTTGCTGTGAAGGTGATCGACAAGACCAAGCTGGACACGGTGGCCACTGGCCACCTCTTCCAGGAAGTTCGCTGCATGAAGCTGGTCCAGCATCCCAATATTGTGCGCCTCTATGAAGTGATAGACACTCAGACCAAGCTGTACCTCATCCTGGAGCTTGGTGATGGGGGAGATATGTTTGACTACATCATGAAACACGAAGAGGGACTAAGTGAAGAGCTGGCTAAGAAATATTTTGCCCAGATTGTCCATGCTATCTCATACTGCCACCGACTACATGTGGTGCACAGAGACCTGAAGCCAGAGAATGTGGTGTTCTTTGAGAAACAAGGGCTGGTCAAACTCACTGACTTTGGATTCAGTAACAAGTTTCAGCCAGGGAAAAAGCTGACAACCAGTTGTGGATCTCTGGCGTATTCTGCTCCGGAAATACTACTTGGTGATGAGTATGATGCTCCAGCAGTAGGTACGAAAAACATATGGGTGATGTTGGGGTAATGGAATTAGTTACATTGTCAATTGAACCTCAGAAAATGTACTCATAGTGCAGCCCTGTCACATGAACTGCACTAGATCCTTGGCTGCATGGTGCTTTTAGCAAGGTGCAGAAGAGACCAGTGCCATTTTTGAACTTGGTTTCCACAATGAAATAAGGACAATACATAAGGACAATTATAAGGACAAAAGTTACTATACAGCTAGCACCAGTTTCACATGTTTATTTCACACATCATCCTAACACCTTGGCAGTCCATTAGCTTATGGAGAATGGACGTGTTTATTACGGCCTGCTTTGTATTGAGGAAGTCTCAACACAGAATATTCATCAATCATGGATATTGGTGACGTAGTGTAATGGTTTTAAATAACAACATATGAGTTCAAACTTGACAATGACTGTGATTGTGGATAATCCTTTAGGCAGTGTGCTACAAGGTCAGCTTCATTCACAGTTATGTCTGAAGGTGTCCCATAGCGATAAATTAACTAGCACATTAATTTTATGAGATCCAACTGAGCGCAGATAATCAACTTGTGTGACTTCCGGGAGTGATATGATGCCATGCTTTTTTTATCTGATACGTACAGTGACACAAAATCGCCTTTCAATTTGGATAATGTACCCAGTTAAGTGTTTTTGAGATGGATATTCTAGAACAAATTCTGAAAGAGCCCGAGTCCTTGCACTGGCCGTCAGGTAAATGTTATTTCCTTCTCCAATTTTGGCCCCAGTTCTCACAAAAGTAATGGGTGGGGTCCAGGCAGTGAGGAAACTGTGGCCACTTTCTCTATTGAACATACACACTCAAACACAAACATGGCCACAGAAAGTTAAATATGCCAAATTTAAAGAAGTAAAGAAAGTAGTCTCCACAGCTGTTCTGTGCTTTGGAGACGCTGGTCATAAGAATAATGGTGATGAATAAATGAATGATATTCTGATCATTCATATTTTTTTCAGCGCTAAATAGATGGGCAGTCTTTCTTTTTATTAGCTTTTCATCATACAGAAACAAATCACTGTACTCTCAGATTTCTAATACAGATTACTTATTGAAAATAACCTTTTCTTTTAAGTTGCAATTGTTATGGCAAAAATGTCATACACATTCTTACCTAAACAAGCCATTTTAGGTGAAACAAATGCCTCTGTATAGAATACAGAGGTCAGTAATAGACATTGTCTACTTGCCTCCATTACCAATTGATACCCATAGTCAGAGCCCCTCTGTGTGTTTCTGTTTTACTGTATTGATCAACACAGTGGATTCCCAGTGCTGTGTATAGTGTGGATTGTACAGAAGATATAGGCATTTCTGAAGCCTTCTATCAGTGAGTGTGAATGTGTAGTAACCCACACATCCTAATTACAAGGTTTCCCCTGCTGATTCAGTAAATAGCAAAGCAGTGTTCAGTGTTGTAAAACGTGAAGTTGAGTGTTAAGTTTTCTTTTTGCAAAGAATTTGTAAATAAGGTCAGTGTCAAACTTGACACAATTAATTTTTGACAAATATTTTGAAACATTAGGGGCGGCATGGCTTAGGTGGTAGGGTGGTCGCCTATTGATTGAAGGGTTGCTGGTTCGATCCCCGCCCGTCCATGTCGAAGGTCCCTGAGCAAGACCCTAACCCTGAATTGCTCCTGACAAGCAAATGGGCCTTGCATGGTTACCTCGGCTGTTGGTGTGTGAATGTGTGAATGAATGGGTGAATGAGAGGCAAACATTGTACAGCGCTTTGGACAAAAGCTCTATAGAAATGCACTCCATTTACCATTTACATTATACACTCCTAATTAGACCCCCGTATACCATTTGTTTGACATTTCACCCAAGTAAATTCAAATGGAAAGCAAAAATAATGTCCTTGTTGGAAAAATAATAGCAAAATTTGCACAACCATACCTCAATCTGTCATGCATTTCTGTTAAGTTTTCCTGTTGTCCTACCAACAAGTTGGAGTGACATCCTGCTTTCCCAAAATAGATTTTTGTGCCACCTTTCCCCACTTATTGCTTAGCGCGGATTGGTTTTTAAGATACTAATTTACTTTTGCAAGAGTTTGGTGGTTGTTGTACTATATGCTCTGTTATGCCCTATTCACACAGAATGAGTTTGGCCCAAATTTCCACTACTGTGAATAGAACAACGATCTGTTGACTTTGACAGTTATGTAGTATGTTGAGACCTTACCCCCGTCCCCATACTAGACCTTCTACACTGTAGTTGTTAGGAATCATTATCTTTTACATTATTTCCTACTGCACTTGTACAACTACAACTGTTGAAAAGCAGTCTGTAAATGTCTTTGCTACAATGTATAGTAAACCCGATCAAAAATGTTGACAATTATTTTCATTTTTGAAAAAATTAATGATGCGTTTTAATCAGAGGAGCATTGTAGCCAGTGTAACTGACAGTGCGACAGAAAAAAAAAGGTTGATGCAATGCGTACTCGCTATGGTCATTTCCCAATATCCTGACTTACTGACTTAAGTGCATAGGGAGAGTAGGTAGGATGAGTGTTAACATTATGAAGACCATCGTGGAAGTGAGTGCAAGTCAGTAAGCAGCTCCTTGATCCTTGCTTTAGATGCCTCCCGTGGTGAGCTTGCTAATGCTAATACTAAACTCGATATACCAAAATGGCAAGATAATGGTTACAACAGTAGAACTAGTAGTATTCTAGTCTATTACTCTGTTTGTAACCATTTATGCACAAAAACATGCAAACATATGGTGTTGATGGCGGTTGTGTTGAGAGTACATTTATTGTTTCTCTAGTTCTGTGTTGATCGCTAGCCTGTGTAGTTTGTGTTTGTTGTGGCTTCACGTGTGTTCAGAGTAACTGGCCCCATGTACTGCACATCATGTTGTGACTAGAAAGCGCTGATTGTCACAGAGTTAAAGCAGAATGTGGAATTTGGTGTGATTGAGAGAATTGTTGGTCTAAAAATTAAAAATCACTTGAAACACTGAAGTGAGTGCATGATTGCAAGTCTTGTCAGTAGTCATTGATGACCCAAATCATGGGTTCCCTATGTCTATACTGAGCTGTTCATCAGGCTTGTGGTCTTTTCCACATTGGCATAAGAAGAGCATCTCTTGCGAGCATTCGTAGAATAGCTCTTATTTGCAGTCCTAGTTACTGTTGCTTGCTACTGGTTGATGTCAAGAGCCATTGATCTGTGCTAGAGAAAGGGAGAGGAAGAGGCAGGCTATAGAGACTACACATCCCTGTGTTGACACAGTCTGACTGGCTTTGATTTGAACTCATTCATCTATTTACCACCACTGGTCTAAAGCACAACATGTTCAAGTTTATCTTTACTGTACAATGATTCTAATCCAAACAAAGCTTGTATAGAGTTTCCTCAAAGCTTATTTATTACTTTGGCTGTTATATATTTTTTTCTGTTATTCTCTGATGGCTTTGAATAGGTCACTCAGAGAGCTTCTATACTACCACACAAACAATTTGCAGTGAATTCCCTCAGCAGATAGTTTGGCACTTAATGACGTCAGCCATGTTAGCACCACTTGCTTTACATGGTTTTTATGTGACATAGCTTGCTTATTAAGTTGGCCAGTTATCTTAAGTCCAAAGCAAGTTGAGACATTGGATACAGAGAGTCTGCTGTGTGCGCCTAAGCTGTGCGCAACCTGTCAACAAAATAAGTCCAGGTGCAAGATATCAACAGAATCAAATTTTCTCCCATCTCTTGTAACTTGATTTTGGCAATGTACATAAACCAAGTCATTCAAAACATAAGTTTTGGTCCTGGATTTTAAACATCCGTGTGGAAAGTCTTCAGATCTGCCTTTAATTTGTTTGTCTTTCAGCTGCGTTCAGCTTTGTGCCGATGGGATTCTGTAATGATCTGGATAGAAAAATGTGCATGTTCACACACACATGCACGCACAGATATGCACATTAGTAGAAGTTTTTCCAGTGTCTGGGATCTGTCAAAGAAGCAAATATTTTTCTTCGAGTGTGATGCTGCAGTTGTTACATATTAATGTAATGACCATGGGTGGGGTAATTTATGAAAAAGTTACTACTAAAACAAATCTAACTATGCAGTGCCTCAATGCATAAACTCGGTGATAACTCAAGATCATTCATAAAGCTGGTTCTCTGTTAATTTGTTTCTTTCCATCAATTAATTAGTGTATGATGTCACATTGCTGACATATTGTAAAGGCGCAGCCCAGGTAAAAGTCAATGTAATCATGTGACTCAGCTGCAGCATATGCAAGAACCAAGTTTTATACTGCATTCTCTGACATGAATGCAGATGTACATGGTGGATTAGCAAAGGAACACTTAATCTCTGCTTTAGAGCTCTGAGCTTGTCTCTGTCTTCATCGCTATCGTTCCCTGTGGCTATAAGTCGCGGCACATGGGGTGAGCAGTGCTGTGTAGGATGTGAATGTGTGTCTGATGTAGAGCACAGAGGCTGATGCTTGAGAACCCAGTGCAGTGCCACTAGAATGTGTGCAGGGTCAGGTCAAACGTCCCATTTAAATAAACTGACTGAAGTTGGTGTGGATGTAGATATAATTGATCACTAACATGTTACCCAAATATGTTTAAAATATTCTTTCTGTGCGACTATGTTTCACAAATTGCTCAAGTAATATGCTAATTAGGCTAAACAATGGCTAATAACAGAGATTTATGGGTGAAGTTAAATCTGGTGCTGTTTTATGAAATACCCAATGCGTGAGCTCCTAACAGTTGAGAGAAACTGTGTAAAATTCCCACTTAATAAGTTTGCAATTCATTATGAACTGTTTTACAACAATGTTGACAATGTCGACAATGTTGACAAGCTGTAAAAGCAGTCAAGAAAAACGTTTTAGAGATGGCAGAGATCAAGATAAAGACCTTCCTGCCCAACTGCATATTTATATTTTATCTCACACTCTTTTACTATGAGATGTTCTCATGAAGCATTTGGTGGTGTTGCTGAACAAAGCCCTGCAACCCTTCCAATACCTGTCATGCTACAGTAAGTTTAAGTATTTGGATAATGGGAAATGTTACACAATCTAAACAGAGAAGTTGCTTGGTGTAGTTAATGCTGATTGTAGTGTAGGCGTGAAAAATTATTTGAATGTATAACTGATGGGTTGATGTAGATTGGCTGACTCGGAAGGTGTGTGGCTGTAAAGCCTGTCAAACAGCCATAGGAATTTTACGTGCTTGTCCTACTTAAACTCAGCAAGTTGACACTCAGGAGAAGGCTTGCGGCTAGGTTAGATCTGGAGAGAGATGACTTTATGTGAATGAGCTCTCCATATCAGCTACAGCGTGCAAATTCTCAGTATCAGGAAATCACTACATGTAGGGCTACTTCACTTCGCCTCCTGTGGGAACCTCAGTGAATTTGAACTGAACATATCCCACACTACACCATAATCCTGTGATACACATACGGAAGTAGAATGCTTAGATGCCTATCTGTGGTCAGCAGCCACTTGGTTTTTAACTTGCATTGTTTTCATAGAATAAGAATATATTAGCAGTGTGCAACCTGATATCTTTGTATGTTAGAGTAGCCAGGATTTGGTGAAGGAGTCTTATAGTTGAGATTAGCCAGTGCAAGTGAGGCGCTCAAGAGGTGGCAAATACTGTGAATTGTATTGAGACTAATGACATGTATACATGAACTGAGCCATACCAAATAGTTAATGGTTATAAGGGTTAAAATGTCTTGCACGCAAAGCGCCTGGTGCAGACGTAACATTTACATTAGTATTTAAGTATTTGTTACACACTGTAGCAATTGCTCAATGTGAGTAATGCATAAAAAGAATTTGTTAGTGAAAAATTTTAGTAGTATTTTTAATAAGTGAGCTGACACCTGCGGAACTGCCGGTCACTTGGGATGGGAATAAGCAGGTGGAGGTCTGTGCTCTTCCTAAATGGAGTCTGCACAGTGGAGTCCCATTAATTTAAGTGTCGGAAAGTGCCATTTAGTTTTTGTCTTCATCTGGAAGTTGTGATTTGTATCATGAGGCGTAATCAATGCCTTCTGCTTTAATAGGATTTATCTTTTTGCATCGACTTGCATTTATTCATGACTGTTGCCATTGTGAAATATATGTGATTCTATTTTATTTTAGTGCCAACCGTTGTTCTACAACACATTATATAATTACAGTTTTTTCCCACAGCATTCTGTTTGAATTGAAAGAAAGCAGTAATTCATGAGAATTGAACACAATGACTTCAGTAATACTTAAATCATACTAGGCAGCTCACTGTGTCTTCATCAATCAATTGGCTTAGTCAGTGGAAAGGCACACCTTAAAATCCAAAACACAAGGGTGTTTCTTGTCAAGGTATGAAGGAATTGTAAATAACATAGGCTCTCGTGATCACATTGTACTGTAAGAACTGTGCTGTAAGGTCAGCTCCAAGCTTCACTTACAGAAAGCTGCTCGAGCAGTTTAAACATAAAAAAAGCAGCAGTTTCAAACTGTAAGAAATTTTAATATATGGAATTTGTAAAAAATCTCTAGTGGGTCTAGCAATATCTTTTGATTTTGCCCTAGAAACATTGGTGGCAAGGTACAGTACCCATTGTTTTTTTTGTGCATGAGTCTGTTTAGCACTGCTTGTGCTTGTGTTTGTGTGTGTCTGGCCTAGCACAGCTCATCATCATCATCTTGAATGGTAAAATTTGAATTGTATATCAAAAAAATTAAATCTTAATCGTCTGTTGACATGTATTCGGCCAAAATGTAACAAACAAAATAATTAGATAATTGGTCAATTTGACATTGTTGTAGTCTTCCTTGAATAGCAATTGATGATTATATATCTTATATACACATTCATAATAGCTTAATCATGGGCCATTGGTTGATTTAAAACAAACTAAACTACTTACTTTTGTTTTAGTAATTTTCTCATATTAAAGTGACTACCTGATCTGTGACGAGGAACAAGTAGTGTCTGCTGATATGAGGACCTTTTTTATAAGTGGTGACGCTGTTGTCATTTGTAGCTGGTTTTTCTGGTTTATACAGCAAAATACCACAACACAGGTTTGGAGATAATTGATGCCAAGAGATGCCAGTTCCATCTGTCATTAATTAATGCATTGCTTTACTACTTTGATACAGGAAGGAGGAGGTGTGGGTATATTGTGGGTGGGGGTTGAGCAGGCAACCACAAAGAAAGAGGAGCAGCATACTCTGGGCCACAACACACACAGATTAATAGGCAAGTAATTAAAGGGCGGTTGTGCCCAAAGTATTCCACCATAACCTTTGCTGAACACATACTTCGATTGGCTTTTGGGAATTGGGGTGATGGGAGGGAGGATGTGTGAAGGGTACCAGCAATGTAGGTGAAGAAGAAAGGTTAAAGATGAATTGCGCTGTATGTGTGCATGTAGTGACGGGGGTTATGGAGGAAGAAGATATGGAAGCAGGTGCTGAATCTTCCCTTTCCTGTTTCCTTTAAGAGCATTGTGTGTTTGTTTCTGTCAGTTTGTTGAGACCAAGATGGACAAAGAGAAGAAACAACACATGTATTTATAGAAACAGGATGGGGTGTGCCGATTATTGTCTGCTAGCATTGCTTTTTATACTTGTAAGCAATAAAATGTAAAATGTGCACAGGATGCAGAATTGAAGTATCAGAGCAACGTACAGCGTACACCGCGTCCTATGTAGAAGGGGCCTTATGGTGCTGAATGCAGTCACATACTACTTCTGGCCCCACTACACTTTCATTTTACTTATCCAACAATCTTAAAGTAGTCCTGCCATAATTTACTAGTTGAGTAGCAATATGTCAGGTGGTGATTTTAAACTATGAATGTGTAGTTGGGAAGAGAGAGTGTTTGAGTGAAGAGAAGGGGCAACTATATCCTGCTGGTCACAGCAACTTTAGGATCTTTTATCTACTTGTGGCAATGGTCTAGTACGTTTACACCCTTAAGTGCATCTCAAGAGTGTGTTGAATAGTTGCTACATCACCCACATTTTCACTTTCACTGCAGATTTTTGCAAAATGAAATATTTTAATCAGACAAGATGAAAAGCAGTGACGGTTAACAGTAAATGAAAAGTTCCACAGGAGGTCAGCATGCCCATCTTCTCTTTCTTTTTTTGCTAAAGACAAATGTACAAATTAGTTCACACCGTTTCTGTGGTACAAATATGTCCACTTATTGTCCTTTCTGGCTTGTCTTAGGAAACCTAAGTAATGAATCTCATCAGCTGAGAAACACGCTCACAGAAATATTGAGGTTTTCCTGGCGCTCTTAAACACATTATAGGCCTAACTTGCTCAACGTGGTTTTCTGCCCCTTCATTGATTTCCCCGATATTTGGGTTTATCTTGAAATATAAATGTCGAGTCATTAAATTTTAAGGTGGCCACTAAGCCTGCACAGTGATTGACGTTGCAAGATTTTAAATTTTAGACATGATATTGAATCAGGATTGCAAGTGACGCGGTGTGATGCACGAGAAACATTTTGAAAATCCATTGTGTTGTGTTAGACAAACTACTCAGGTGATTTTTTTGTTGTCCTGTTCTCTTAATCAGCACAAATTATCAAGAAACCCAAACCGCGGCAGACTTTTGTCAATTTCATGCTCAAAAAATGTTATATTGATGCTGCCATCACATGCTGCATAGGCAGTGTCCACCATGACAAAATGAGGGACTTCAACTTTTATCCATCTATTCTTCGATATATCCATGCTCAGAGCAGTCTAGAAGCCCTTAGGCTTCAGGCTAATATAAGAAAACTTGCTGGCAGGAGATGTCTGGAAGAGAGCTCCACCTCATTCTTGGGTTCTGGCTCTCATCAATCTTCACAAGCATAACTCTGCTCGTCATTGAGATGCCAGCATATTATTCTACTGCCTCGCTGTTTCACCCTCTTTCCTATGTCAACGTCTCTATTATTCACACACACCTATGGGCAGAGACACAGAGATCTTGTTTTATATTTCTTTTACAGCTCATGGCCCCCTCCATCTAATATGTGTGTCAAGATTCTAACATTAGTTACTTCTTGAGTTGTTTGGAGGACAAGGAAGAAAATGCCTCATTGCTACAATTAACATTTTGGAAAAAGGCTCTTCAATGCCTCCATAAAGTACTACCACTGTAATTTTTTGCCTCTGTCAGTGTCTGCCTTTTTACCCCTTTTGTGTGGCAAGGCAGGAGTTAAGCCCAATTAACGTGCAATGGTTGGCACCATGAGCACTACGTGAGAAAATTTTTCCTCCTTAGATTTCTTTAGATTGGATAGCATCGCTTGCAGGTAACAAGGCTACGTGCTACATGCTCGAGTGCCAGACATTATTAAGATCTAATTGCAAGTTTATGTTTATTCACACAATTTGCTATGCGTAAGATATAATTGAATAGTTACCATTTTGAAAAACATAGAGGCGTGGAGGAGAAAATGATACATGAATGTCTTTAAAAAAATCACAACAATGGTAAGGTCCCTTGCCTAATTACTCGTGGCTTATATCAGTTGTGTCTCAAGGAGTGTAGGGTAGCGCTCCAGTAAGTCTGTTTGTGACAGTGAGAAATCGGTGGCAGCTGTCACCCTCACCGCTCTCTTCACCTCTACTTGCCAATGACAGAGCAAGTTAGGTTAATTTGATCAGAGCATGTGTTTGCGAGTGTAATGGTCTGTGCTTTCATGTAAGGAAATTCTTCTCTCGTCTTCTCCTCTCTTCTCGCCATGTTTTGGCGCGTTTGTTTTGTTTTTGGTGTTTTTATTTTAGTTTTTTGTTTACACAATTTTCTAAACATTTATTCACCCAGTCTTTTGAATGTACTGCCATAGATCAATGTTGCTATTTCCTCAACAGTGCAAAAATATGTTAAACAAGCCACAATAAAGTTAACCATGTTCTGGATTCCCAAGCAACTTTTTTATGCATTAGTGACAGTAATGCTGTCTTAAATCTATTTTATTGATACATTAATTAATTGATTAATTAATTAAATTCATGATGTGACGCTGTTCAAGCATGTTCATGTCGACTATCTTTTTGAGACTTCTCCAAGTGTTCCATTCTTTATTCTGTCTGTGGATCCATAGGGTTCAATTCTATGCATCACAGACCTCGTAAGTGAATGCCAAGTAGCTGTTCATTCCCTTTACATTTAGAGAAGTCTAAATTAGGAACCAAAAGTAAGTCTTTATCTTATTACTGCCATCAATCTTTACATGACTGGTCAGATATTAGTGACTCAGCAGAAAAAAAACTATAAACATTGTTATCCTGGAATCTGCTTTTCTGTAAATGTAGCTTCACTGGTTTTCACTATTGCTCCTGTGCTCATTAGGAGCATTTGGTCAGTCATTCGCTTTTTCCACTTTACTTTACCTATATACTTAAATTAATATATTATAGCCCTTTATTGTGTGCCCTTTTGTTTCCATGTTTAAAGTAATGAATGTGAAATACCTTGATACTTTGTGTTTGATTGCTTTGTTGCACAATTTGTCTCTTGATGAATACAGAACCAAAAGTTCTGTAGTAACTTTTTTTCTTGTGAAGTTCATTTTGCTGCAGGGAGGGTTTTTGTGCTAACCGTGTAAAACAAAACTGCTTATGGACAGTTGTGAATTGTCATTGCAGGCAGCATAAGTTTCTACTGTATACCTAGCTTCAATTCCAGTTCTTACATATCACTGAGGAATGGTGATAAGTAATCATTAATCCTGCTCCTCTTCTGAGACCAGCTACAGTAGACTTAGACACTCCTTGGAGAAAAAGCAATGAATTGACACAAAACTACAAGGTGTTATATGTTGTGTTTGCACTTGTGCATTTTCTTTGATTGGATGATGCAGCATGTTTGATAATGCTGGATGACATTGCATGTCCCTGCAGAAACAAATCACCAATATTTTTGCTTCACTTGCCTCAGTCTTTGCCAGCACTTTCTTCTGTCCAGATCCTCCACAAAGACAGAGCAGGGATTTTGCAGATAAATGAGGAAGCTTACTTTTTGTGCTTGCTGTTGTGTAAGGAGTAAGTAAAACAATACATGTAGCAACTTTCAAAACATGAGTTACAAATAGCCTCACAATTACAGCGTGAATGCAAGAGGAGGAAAAAAGAAAAGAAAAGATTAAAAAGACTGTCTTGTTGTGAAGTGACAGAGTTAACCACAGAGTAAGTACTCAATGTTTTTTTTTCCTTTAAAAGTTACAAAGCCCTAAGTAGGACTTCGTAACTTTTAAATTGCCATACTGGAATACATTGTCGATTTTCTCTTTCTTTTTCTGAGCTTCTTACAGAATAGTCTGCACTTTGATGTCTCAGGGATTAGTGTAGCTTTCGTCCTCCACGCTAGAATGGCTGATATAATTTACCTGGTAATCAGCAGGCTCAAGGTTGTCTGCCTCCCATGGTGCCGTAGAGTTCAGTAAGCCTAAAGGTACAATGTAAAGTCAGTGCGGAGACATTTGTTATGTTCTATTGATTTTATGAAGTGTCCAAAAAGACATCTTTTTTCAAAGATAGGTTGTAGTTGTAACCGTGTTGCAAGACATAATATTGGCTTTTGGATACACAATTTCTGGAGAAGTACAGTTATGAATGAACAATAACAAAAAGGAGTAATGGAGGGGCAAAGGTGGCTTTTATTTTAATTACACCTGTATATGTCAACCTCTTTTATTGAGTGCAACATGCATGAGATAGGACATGACTATATTTAGAAGATTTAGCTCACATTTAAACAACAAAAAAATTGAAAAGCAGTGAGCCCATGTTAATACTTGCCCTGCGTTATTTTCCTGCCGTAATTGGAGAGCTTCATCTGGCTGTTTTAGAGCTTGATGTCCACACAGATAGTCTGTGCTCATGCTCAAAACTGTGCGCTCACATATGGATTTTCTCTGCGCGTGCTCAAAACATTAATCAAAGATAAATTAACCAAAACAAATTGTCTAAAGACAGAAGAGTTCAGGAATTTTAAGCAACAATCAAATTGACAAATAACTCAAGGTTACTAATAAAGTCGGTCCCACATCAAGAGACATTGATAAAGCAGCCTCAGACTTTTATACAAAAGGAATGCTGCGATGTGATTACTTGTTTGGTCATAAGTATGTGACGCATGTTAGATGAACTGGACTTTTAGCAACTCTATCTGTTCATTTTGGAAGAACAGGGTAATAGGCTGTGGTGTCTTAATGAAAAGAAACCAGGTGAGAAATGGTGATGTTTGAAAAAAGTTGAGATGGTTTTAAGTGAGTGTTGACTTGAGATATAAACTGAGAGGCTCCTTTGTACTTCTCAAGTTGACTTTGAGCCACATCTTGTTTATATGTGAAAGGTCATATCATTGATAGTCTCGTGGATACTTGAGTACAACTCTGCCATCTCATTGTCCACAGGGAATGAGTGTGGGTTCATTCCATCCATTAACTTAATTAACTTTTTATTCCTTGACATTTCCGAACTATTACTGTGATTTAGACAGCTACCACCGACGTTACCCAACGGGAGATAAGCGAGCGATAGCCCACAATTGTCAGCACAAGACATCACATGATCCATGACGTCACATGCAAAAGATCTATTTGAGAACAAAGTGTGAGATTCAAAAATAGGAATTGTCCTTCATGGGGACTCTAAGTAGGGACTGGGTAACTGTGGACTGATGTCTGCTATATTTACAGTTGTTTCTGTGTGCATGCTGTGTCTTGTGTTGATACTGCCATTTTATATTGGTGAGCCTGAGTGCACTCAATAAAATGGAACCTGTATGAAACGCTGCAGGAATAATCCTCTGCCATGCTTAGCAGTGTTACCCAAATCTTAGCCAAGGTGGCCCTCATCACAGAAAGTATGGGAGCCACGCTCCAAGTTGTAGTACACACCAGGAAATCTACATAGCAGCAGGCTAGAGCAATTATTCTCAGCACTAATACTGCTGTCTGTCAGCAGTGTTAGTGCTGCTCAGGTGTTCCTTAAGATTTTTATGGATGGTATTAAAGTTTACATCAAGCAAAATAACATTTACATTTGATCAAATCAGTGCTCCTCTAAAAATTGTTGTTTCCATTATGTATGGCCACTGACTTAGTTTATGTAGTTGAACTGATTTAGTAATTGTACAAAGCTTTCTTCAGCCTGAAGCTTATCGCTGTCTCATTGATACTAGCTGACTAAAGTCACGTCTAAAGATAGGGCTAGCCCAATTTAGAAAGCATCATGAAGTGTTACTGTAGTTAACCCAAGGCTGAGCCCAGGGCCATATGTGTTTCATAATCAGTGTGAAAAGAGATGAATTCTTTACTATCTGACACTTTTTCTGTGCATCATTTGGTTTTGATTCTGCCACCCCATCAAGTTTTTGGGGCATAGGAGCATTTGAGATTAATTAGAAAGTTACCTAAAACTCCTCATCATGGTAATTACTTTAGGGCTGCCAGCCTGCCAACATTTAACCCAGACTGCTGCGATGTCTTTTTATTTGCAGCCTGAGCCAGTTGGCCCTGATTTTCTGCTTACACAGGAGATTAGAGATGTAATTTTCAAATTAATTCACAAATGTGATTATGTGAGGATGTTTAACAGTCTCATTCTGATTTTGGGTGGGCTTTGATGTGCACTATGTGTCTAGTTTAAGAGCAGTACTTGAATGCATATTTAAATGGCCATGATGGTTTAGCACATACTTGTCCAACTATTGTTCTGTTACCTCTGTTGACAATGTTGGAGCGAGGTGTGTGTGTATATGTGCTCATGCAATACGTGCATGCATATTTTTTTGGTTGCTTGGTGTCTGTATAGCCCAGTGCTTCAACATGATGACAGTTTGGTTTCTCACGGAACTTGCAGCAAGTGCCGATATACACACTTGGTTAAACAGACGCAAACACACCGACTTGGCATTCATTGTGCC
>OMNV01028998.1:0-17158 GCA_900303265.1 Brotula barbata | reverse complement strand
ATGTTGTAGTACTATGATTGTCCTGTCAGCCTTGTTAATAATAGCCTCATGGTTTCTGCCAAATTAAATTTTTATCAGAACACACACACACACACACACACACACACACACACACACACACACACACACACACCCCCACACCTACACCTTTGGACTGAATGGTTTTAAACAGACATCTTTTGCTGCATACACTTGTTTTTGTATGAAGTTCCTTGTGTAATGAGATTGGTTCATCTGAGAGAATTGGTTAAAATGTCATGGTTTAAGGAAGGACCGGATTTGGCCATAGTGTTCGTGTTTAAAAATTGACTTTTTGCAAGAAATTGTACATTTACCCGCTTATTACCTATATTTGCCTTATACCTTACACATTTACCTGTCTGTCAACACAGACTGATTTTGTTCTCACTCTCCCTTTTAGATATCTGGAGCCTTGGTGTGATCCTGTTCATGCTCGTCTGTGGTCAGCCACCGTTCCAGGAAGCTAATGACAGTGAGACTCTCACCATGATCATGGACTGTAAATACACTGTACCGACTCACGTCTCCAGCGCTTGCAAAGAGTGAGTATTGCACAAATAGACAGCATTTGAGCTGAGAACAGAGCTGTTCAGCCCATGTTTTTTAGTTTTGAGGTATATGTTATGGACCTTACCTGAAGCACCGACGTACAAAAAAGAGAGAATGGACAAGCCTCTAAATCATGTCGCTGGTCCATGGGAAACCTGGGCACAACATGCTTAGAGTCTTTGAATTTTGTTTTAATTTTTAGGTATACTATTAGAAATAAAAGTATGTGTAATTTAGTGTTTGGCAAAGTGACAAATTCAACGACAACAAATTATAATTATGGATTAAAATTATTATATTTTGGGATTTAGAATTTGTAGCTTCAATTTCTCTTTTGTTATTACAAGTACAATGGTTTCTGAATAGACATGATAAATGGAGTAATGGTAGTATGGTTGAAGCCTTGAGGTGTTTTTTTCTGATTCTAATGTTTACTTACATATATATCCATCCATCCATTTTCTGCCGCATATATATATATACACACACACACACACACACCAATTTAAATTTCACTGCCATATTTCCTGACTTGCTTCAAATGTATGTGCATTTCTACTGCATTGTTTTGCAGCTGGGCTGCATTAAATGCTGAAAGGGTTTTTCATTGCCAGCTGCTGTAGAAAATTTCCCTACAAGGCCTCTAATAAATCAGTGTGGCTTCTACCACAATGCAACACTTTATGATGCACAATGCAGATCACTGTTAGACAATTTTTTTCACACATGAAGAAGTAAAAATTTTGTTATGGCTGATGGTTCTTCTTTTAGACATGGCTGATGGAAGTGGAATGCCATACCATTTCTTGATGGAGACGGTTCACTGTCACTATATAATAATGTATGATATGATGTATCCGAATCTGTTCTATCGTGTGACATTATGGACAGCTTCACTACAATGTGGTCTAACTCTACCGTGATCAAGTCAGTGGTTCAAGAAAACTATATATATATTTTTTTCAAGCTCTCATAAAGAGCTGGGTTTCCCTCAGTGCTATTCCAAATGCCCTCCTCTCGCTGGAGCTGTTGCATATATAAAAACAGAAAAATGGGTGTAACTCAGTAAAAACAATGCATTCTATCAAGCTGAAAAGTTTTTTACACAGTAGTTCCATGGCGGTGCAAGCTGCTAGAATAATTCCAAAGCACTGGCTCCAAGTATGCTAACTGCAACCCTCTGGCACACCTTTCCTGCTGCAGGTAGTAAAATGTTTGCTTACTGCACTGTCCAATTTAACATGGAAAAAATGGGTGGGGTTGCTGAGGATAGTTGCACACTGAAAAGTCTGGTTTGAGCCTCACATGAAGAGAGCACTGCAAAACATATTATTATGAATTAATGTATGGTTTGAAGGCCATGATTGACTAATCAGAATTCAACTTTACAGATAGCTGTATGATAAAACCGTCTAATAAAAAAACAAAACTTTTTGTGACAGCCCTACTCATACTCATGTTTTTACCTTAATTGCAATACTGACAAGTAATGGAGGCCATGATTGACTAATCAGAATTCAAGTTTACAGATAGCTGTATGATAAAACCGTCTAATAAAAAAACAAAACTTTTTGTGACAGCCCTACTCTTACTCATGTTTTTACCTTAATTGCAATACAGACAAGTAATGGAGTACAGTTTCTGTTAAATGTGCCTTCAAGTACTGCTCTTAAATGTGACTGTCGCCACTTGATTCTATTCTCCAGTGTGCTTTATTTTCTCATCTCCTTATAGTGTGGGATTTGATGGTAGACACTAATCTAAATGACAGTGGCTGTCAGGATTATCAGATTATGTCTTGATTACACAAGGTGAAAACAAACGCACAACAAAGCATTGGAGTTTGTGTGGACGGTGAATGAGACAGTACGACACTGGTCCTGAGTTGATATGGGTTGTGAGTTTATGGTTACTACACGACACTGTGGCAGCAAAGCCTGACATATGATGGCCGATTCTCCATTTCGTCATTCTCACTGCACATCAGACTATTTTTAGACACAGGAAATAAATGCTTATCTCTGCTCAGTCAAAGAACAGTTCCGACTCGATTGAGGGGCTCAGATGAGGCAGCTGTGAGGACTTGACTCCACAGCAGAAAAGGAATCTGTCTCATGTCGAGTCCGAGGATTACATTTTTGTATCACATAATTCACAAGTGAATTATCCCATATCCCATTTTTCTGTTTCCATGCCTGCCTCTGATGATGCTTCTTACTTTCCCATCAGTATGATTTTTGTGGCTTCAACACAGTGTTTTTCTTTGGTTAATGATTTGGTCATTTGATCCACACATCCTGAAAGTAAAACGCACTTACGTTGACTAGTTTGTACCGGTTTTCCGGTGATTTAGGAGATTAATGTGGTTGTTACTGTCGCGCATTAATCTCCAATTTTGTTTAGAAAGGAACGGCTTAATAGTGGGAATACAGTCATTTGTTTGTCATGCATCATCTCTGACAGAAACCATTAAGCTAAAATATGTAAATGTATCTATTTTTTGTTGGTCAGGGGGGAAATTCTTTGTTATTGTTGTGCTTTGACAATCAAAAAGAAGTTGTGTTGGTTCAGTATGAATATGATTCTCAGTGTGACTTGTGGCTAATTGGGTGAGTTAAGCTTCTGCTGTGATGTTTGCGCTGTGAAATAGCAAAGAAGGCTGAGGGCCACAGAGAGAATGTGATAATTGAAGAAAGACATATTTCGGCACACAGAATTGGGCTTTAAGAAAATGACTGGACTGACTCTGTACTCCATTGAATCCCATCATGATTTTGTCTGTGCCTTGCAAGTCTGATCCTTTATTGGTGGCAGAGCAAGGAAATTAGTAGCTGTTACATCATTATTGCAATGGGTACCATCCAAAGAATTTGATGTATTGTAATTGTCAAACTGCCTCCAACTTTGCTGAGTTTTATTCTGTGTTTGTACAGTTTTGCAAGATGTTGTCTGTACACTTCACTGTCACAGGAAAGTACCCATTTTCAAGATAATATCAAGTTACCAGATTAGGGTGGTAATGAACATCACTGTGATTTTTTTCAGAACACTCAAACAAATAGAAAAAATCTTAGCATTTCAAAAGCACTACAATAAAAATTATTTTGTACAGATCATATGTGTATATTGAGCTGTATTCACAGCCACAGGATGAGAGAATCGAGCTGGGATTCTTCATGGTGCCTGCTTTTCGCCTCTGCCCTCCTCCGGGTCTGACTGCTGTGTAAGGTTGAGACAAAACAGGTTTTGTGTTTTCTCATTAATTTTCCTTTAGTTATTAACTTTATTCATTGAGACACTCATGTCCATCTCTGCAGGCACAGTAGCAGAGAAAGGATAGGCTTGTTGGGCTCTCACATTAAATTATGCCAGCCACCCTAACGTTTCAAAATATTTAAAATGTATAAGCCAAAATCCGTGTTTCTCAGGCACATGGACCAAAGGCTGGCTTAGTTGTACTTTTGAGTTAATTGACTGGTGTTTGACCTTACCTTTTATTATGCAGAGCTTTTTGACACAAACATAATGGAGAGGTCAGGACCCCCACCCTAGCAACTGTAACTCATCTTGGGTTGGAATGGGGTGACTAAGAAGTGAGGCATAAAGAATTGATCAAAGCACTAAGGAGAATCCTTGCTATGTTTCAACATTAGCAATTTTTTTTCCCCCTCAGCTTTCTGGACTTTGGTTTTCCTTAATCAGTCTGCCACAATTTACAATCTGGACCCAGACGTACTAAATGGAATTTGGAGATCGATAACGTGCCTGAAAGATTGGACTTGGACGTGCATTGTGTAAATTCAGTGGATGAAATTTGCTCTTCAGCTCTTTCTAATCTTTGCTCAGTTTTAAGTATTAGTGTAATTAAGGTTCAGCCATTTGCTGTGTCTCTAACCTCCCAGGGTGGTTTTTTATCCTTCCTGTTGTCTCCACACCCGTTGATCTATAGTACTAAAGTCGTACATTAGGGACATGGACCTGCTTTAAGTTGCTTCTGTGCAATCGTGACAATCAGTGGATTAACAATCCTGCTCAGTCGACCTATTACTGTCTCTTTCTCTCCGTTTCTTTGTCTGGATGCGTGAGGATGCGTTTCCATCTTCCTGCAGTCTATTCCCTATTGACTCACCAAAATGCATTTGTATGCCTCAGTTAATTAATTATTCACTAGCTAATTTTAGCAATTCCCCTCCCTCCTGCTTCCTCGCTTTGTTTGTTTTTGTCATCTTTTGTTTAAATTTCTGGCGATTAGACATGGAAAATGTTTGTTTTACACGCCCACCTCCCCCCGCCACCTTCAGATCGACACAGATAAATGGAGTGCTTCTTACAACACGGTATGCGGATAATGATGATAACATGCTTTTGTGCCGAACAAAATAGTGTGTGCATCAGTTTCTTTTCATTAATGTACACTTATGTGGAGACAGATGTACAGACACATGCACACACCTGTTTGTCTTTATGGCTATGGTCATAAGACCCAAAATCCTAAGGACATGAACAGAGGCTGATGCCGCCAAGCCAACATGAGCATGTTGAGGTTTTTCCAGACGTGTCTCACATACTTTTCACAAAATGTTTATATATGAATGTGGTTTTGCACTGAATACTTACAGTTATTATATTTTAGATTTAATTTTCAACTAATCTGGTTTTCTGTCAATGTTTCTTGGATTGTGCCTATACTTCTAACCTTGAGTTATATTTATGTCCTCAAACTCAGTTTGTTTATTATGTCTCTGTAACATCTCATGTGTTTTATTTAGTTGATAAATTTAATTCTGCTATTGTTCTATTACAGTGTTGCATTACAGACTTAAAAAGATGCAAGTTTGCAGACATAACTTTTCTTCAATTGACATTTGTGATATTTACTTTTACATTGCCCTTGAGCTCAAAGCAAATCATTACACCAAAATATTCATCAGTATTTCTACATGAATTGTTAGAGCAGATCTCACTTGGTACCAGTAGATATGACAGGTTAAACCTGAATGGAGACTTGAATATTCACATTAATTTATTACGCCAAAGCTAAAGAGCTTGTAAACTTACTGGACAGTTTTAATACCTCATCATTTGGTTTAAGTTGCTCCACTACAGGTCAACTGACAGAATCTCCACATGGTCACACAATAACAGCGTTAAAGAGATCAACAAAATCTGTGGGGCAGCTGAAATAAAGTGGAGGAAAACAAGACTCAGTAGACTGTAATATTTACAAAGAAGTCATAACTGCATATAAGAAGAAGGAGAAAAGCCTATACGTATGGCAAGAAAGGATTTCTTCTCCAAGATCAGTACAGAGAATGCTGAAGTCTTAAAATGATATTAATTACTGTATGACCTCTTAAAATAAAAGGTCATCTGCCTCTTCAGATGAGCTTAGTTGCAACATTTATTGCCTTATAAAATAATACGGACAGGAAAGTGGGGTTTAAGGGCAGCAGTAGTGTTGAGAATTTGATCAACAAGTCTATTTTTTCCACAAGACAGTATGTATGAAGTATTTATTTTCGTCTGAGTGTGTCATTGAGTCATTTGCTTGTGGTACCATGTTTTCATCCATGTTTCATTTTATTGTTTATCTGTGTCTCTAAATGCACAGACAAATTACAGTGCATGTACAAATGTAGTAAACTACTTCAGCAGTGTATGTCTTTGGCCAGGAGTGTGAAGATAGAGCAGCCATTCACTGCTACATCTGTCTGCCCTCCACTGCTGCTGTTTGTGGTCCACAGGGATCCCGGCCATGTCTGACTAATCCCCAGAATGACTGACTGACAGCGGTGCTCTGCCCAGCCTGTTAGCCCGTAGCCCGCATCCCATGGTTTGCTTGCACTCTCGGAAACACGTTGGGGGATTGGAAGGAGTTGGGGGGAAAATGAATTCAGCAGAGCCAAAATGAGCTACACAGGCTTCCTCCACTCTGTATGTGAGAATATGTGGGTGGATGGATGTGTTTGCGTGCAGCTGTCAAAAGCCCATAGACAGTAAAGCAGGATTTTTCCAGACGATGATAAAGATTGGGTGAAAAGAAAATCAGTATAACCTGTGTCCCCTTCTCATTAAAATACACAGTTTCACTTTGCATTGCCCAAAGCAAAAGTCACACCGCCTACATTTTTATTAAGGCCTTAACGAGCCAGATTCTGCCTGCCAACAGGATTTTTACATCTCTTAATGATTTCATTTAGGCTGTTTTGTGTTCTTTTTTTGTTTCACCCATTCTTTGTTATTTTTTTGTCATCTGTATACATGAACAATACTCTACATTATGGCCTCAGAGACAGTATGTGCCTCTGTCCCTGTGTAGATTGTGCTTCATGCTGTTCATGTGCTTTACTACGGTTTCATGTTGGAAGTGTGAGGTTCCAGTTGAGGCGTTGCCAAACTTAATTTTCCCGCAAATGTTAGACTGCACCGGCAGCAGTACATACGATACCTGGTGCTAGTTTCTTTGTTGAAGCTCAGCCAAATTCTGTTCTGTAAATTCTGTTAGCCATTCCTGTCGAAAAGAGTAGCTCTTCACTTTTCTCATGATTACCTGATTTATTTATTTATTCTGAATTGTCAAATATTTGGGTTGTACAGGAGGGCCTGAATCTTTTCCTTTAAAAACAAATCAATAGTTTGATTGCCACCAAAGTGAAAGCATGTTACTGACTGACACAGGTAGATGACACCCCTGGCAGTGCAGCATACACAATAACATTGTGGAAAGCGCAAATTTTGGACTATATCTCTTATATTCACACCCTCACACACATTCTTGCTCTCTGTGGTGTTTGAAATGATACATTAAAAATTAAAAATTTGCAAGTCACACTGGTGTGGCTAGTTAGTTCTAAAATCTAGTGGCACAAACTAAAAAAAGGCACAAAGTATGCCAAAATTGTAGCATACTGAGACCTATGAGCCTTCACAAAGGATGTAATGTGTACAATGTGTACCTTGTGCATTGAGAGCACACAGTTCAGTGGAGCACTTAACTGAGGCACACATCCAAGAAGGCAGAGGAGCGGGCAAATGCTGATTTAATGTTCATTTTGTTATGTAAACTGCCTTGATTTGTTGCATTCCTCCTATTTTCCTCAGGTCCTTTTCTGGGCTCTTTGCAAAACATGAATGCTATTTGCCGCATCAGATTGGAAGAGCCCAAATGTCGTCGCAAAGCACTGAGCTCATAATTTTAACTTTCCCAATTAGGTGCCCTGCAAATTTGCCTGTGTGTCATGCATCACACACAATGAATGGGTGTAACGGTTCAGGACAAGACTTTGCCCTCTGAAGTGAAAAGCCCCGTGTTATGCATGTAGCTTTTACCTTTCGATGCATGCTGCTTTTGTGAAGAATTCATTTTAGCCTTCTCACCACATTTCATATCCCACCTAATCCTATTAAAGTACAATATCAGCTTTCAACAGTATCATCTCTGTTGATTTTAAGCAGCCAGCTGACCAGCAGTGATTTTATATCCTAGGCCTGTCAGAGAGAATATTGTACCTTCTGTCACTGTATATCACATACGTACAGTGTATGCATGTATATGTATATACATGTGTCTAAGTGTATATATATATATATATATATGTAACTCCATTTGCATTTTAATGGACTATGTTACTGCTCTTAATGTTGCTTTGCAAACAAAACCGGCTGTACTGATTTAAATAACATTCCATTGAGTAGCGTGCAGCTAAAGGTTAATGATTGGTGAAAAACTATAACCAATTACTGTTAATGATTTCAAAGCCCATCCATTGCAGACAGCATACATACTTTACCCTAATGCACACATTGGAAGTGGAATGAAAATGACAGTGACCATATTTGCTTTTTTCTGTCCTCTCTTCCCCTGTACCATGGCTTCAGTCTTATAGACCGTATGCTTCAGAGAGACCCCAAGCGGAGGGCATCCCTAGAGGAGATAGAGGGCCACGCTTGGCTGCAGGGTGTCGACCCTTCGCCAGCCACGAAGTACAACACTCCCCTGGTCTCCCACAAGAACCTGTCGGAGGAGGAACACAACAGCATCATCCAACGCATGGTCCTGGGAGACATTGCCGACCGCGAGGCCATAGTCGAGTAAGTTTCATAACATCAATGTAACAGCAACACAATGGCCTGTTTTGTCTCAGAGTGGTGCAGATGACATGAGCTGTGAGCAGTGAACAGTGAACGTAATTAAATTCTGACAATAGTCAGTGTGTTCTTCCTGGCCGATGACACCAGGTGTCTGGTTCTCAGAGATGGGTCAGTTTACAAAAATTAACTAGGTCATTTAATGCTTCAGTGACATTAAGATTAGTGCTGCCTCAATTTCAGAATTCACCATAGAGGCCACTATGTAGGTCTTTTTTGTCCCTATTTAACGTGTGGATTGGTAATTTTCTGTACCATCGCTTGCATATGGGCTGTCTTCACTCAAACAAATGTAAAAAGCTCATTACTTCCATACATTGCTGCCGCTGCTTGCTGTATCAGGCAAAAGTAATTGTTGCAGCCTATGTTCTGTGAATAACAAAGTGACCATGCCAAGAAAAAGTTGAAAAATGGATGTTGTTACTGTCAGAGTTACAAATTTCCACTGTGATACCTTTATACTTGACATTTGATAATTACTACTTTTACACACTCTCCACTCTCAGATATTGTTCTTTCAGTAGTTAAATGCAAAAATGAATTCAGCTGTTCTAAGTGCTAGGTAAATTTACTTTGATTGTTGCTGGTTTTAATTGCATGAATGGTATGCATCACATTTGAAAAAAAACACCTTAATTACAGTATTGTAGAAGTGAATGTAAAGGTACTTGGTTGGATCCAGGGATCCACTGATTGCAATCAGTATTATATTAATATTATTATTCCTAGAACCATGTGTCAAACATCAGCATTTGTAGTCATGGAGCATGTCCTCACTAAATAATGTCAACCTGTGATCCACAGTTTCCATACTTATACTGATCCATACATTCACTCTTTACTCTGATTTTTGTTTGTAGCATTGAGTAAACTGTATTTGTGGATTTTGCCATTAACAGAACTTTACATGGTTTAATCAGTGAGTGGAAGTACGCCAGGTGAGGACTGCAATCATAGCTGTGCTATTCAGAAAACACCAAAAACAATATATGCTGATTTTAATCACTTTAAACTGTTTGAAAACAAAACACATTGTTTACATAGTTTTTAGTTTTAATTTAAGCATACAACCTTCCATTTTTTACCACCGTGAAGTGCAAAGGAAACTGTCTCACTTAACTCGTTTGCAACTGTAAAATCTGCCACAAAGCTTTAACTTAAGACCTGAACCTGACTGACATGTAAGTTTAACTCCCCTTTGCTGCCCTGCAGCTATAAGAGAGAAATGTTTTGCTCCACTTTAAGAAAGAGCAATGGAATAGAGGAGACAGATGTTGATTTCAAAGTTCACACATGTTCCTGTCAGCTCTGTTTCACAGTTCACCTTCATCTGTCTTCCTCTTTGGAGCTACCTGTGGTGTGAAGGAGAGAACCACACAGTTTATACACACTCCGTTTTGCACTTGTCATTGTTCGTTTTCGTTTTCCTTTCAGAGTCACCGCACCAGTGTTTAACTAATCATGTTTCTGTGTGCGCACAGCAGAGCTCTGTGCTATTCCGAGGAAGATTTTTTACGTTACACTACGCTGTCAACTACAAAGCAAAGGCTTTGGTTGGCTCCCATATTTCAGTGCACGATGCCTTTTAACTGCCAATCTGATATCCATGCCTCTATTGGAGGTACTTAGTTTAGGCAGGAGGCATGGTCACATTTATTTATAGTAATTCTTACGAAAAACTATAATTTTGATTTGTCCTCTGTCTTTTCTTTCATACATTATAATACATTTTGTCCTCAAAATTGGATCTCTCTATCTCTAGACTGAACTCCCACCAATAATTTATATTTTTGAAGAATGTCCTCTAGATTACACATGTACATGTATTAAAGGTGTTGCTATACAACTAACCTGAAGTGGTGAGCCAGAGAACCAGAGCTCCTACTTCTCATTTACTGGTAAACATGTGCATTTAGTCAAGGGCCATAAATTAAATGGAATACAACTCACAATGATCAATAAAATTAATTATTTTCCCACCATGGGAAAGTAATTTGCTTTCTGTTTTCAACATCTTTATACGCTACACAATTTCCATAACATAGTGCACAACTGGATTTATTGTTAATGGTCTAAGCCTACCATATGTTTTCATGTTGAATGTTCATTTTAAAAAGGAAGAGGTTAGCAGGAGGGTGTGCTGTTTTAAAAGAATAACATAGAGCATATTATTACAACTTTAATAAATAGTATTTCTGCAATTTGACATTTTAATGGCTGATTTCATTAATGTAATGGATTAACAAGCTCACGGCAGCTGTGAGCAGCAATTGGCAGCGGTCCTGAAGATTTCATTAGTTTTATTAATATTCAGAAATTAAGTGTTAGTCTCACTGGCTGCTCAGGGAGTATAAGAAATGTGGTTCAATGTCACAAGATTCAGAAGTGTCAGGATTCATTTGTGTTACATAGGCTAGCACACATTCATCCATCCATTCTCTACGGCCAAGTAACCTGTTCAGATTTGTGGGGCAGTTGGAGCCTGTCCCAGCGGCCCTTGTTCAGGAGACAAGGTACACTTTTGAAAGGTAGCCGGCATAGAGAGGGACAAGTGAGTCACACTTAGATTCACACCTACGGTCAACTCAGAGATTCCAGTTCACCTAAACCCAATGTCTTTGGCAGTGGGAGGAAACTGGATTAAAGGGAAGAAAACCCATTCACTGAAGGTGCCACCACCAAGTCATCAACAGATAATTTTTTTTTTTTAATCAGATTTACACCCTCGGCCAGTTAGAATAAATTAGAGCATGGCATGGGCAGTGGTTTGGTTCTCACTCTACTGTGCTGGAACTTGATGGAAATTAAACACTGTTTTCTTAGCTATGGTGGCTAGCTGTTAAGGTAGTATTAGAAATTTTGGGATGGTCAGAAGTGGTCCTTGGTACAAAACGTTTGAATTTAGGGTGAACACAGATGTGTTATTGAAACCGTTTGGATACAGTCATGATCATGTGTGCTCAATTTTAAATGAGCTTACAGTATCACAGACTGTAAATAATGCAGTCAGTGCGCCCTAAGCATACATTGGATATTTTGGAGGATAAACCTCACCAGCTGAGTGCAGTCATACTCTTGTGATTCATTGTGTGTGGTAAGGTCTGTGTGAAATGCAGCTTACAGAATTGCCAAACTAAATATTGTGGTTAGATAATTAGAACCCTAAAACCTGACAGCAGCTTGCTTTGTCTGGCATCACAACCGGTTACTCAGGCTTGACACTGATTGCTACATACGGCTGAATGACACAGCGCTGCCACTCTGGTTTCCAGGTTCTCGTTCCAGTGTCGTCCTCCTGGTCTTCTCTTGCATTTGGCCTTTCCTCCATTATATTACTGTTTGATAAACTACAGGATGAGACTCAGAATGATCAATATAATGAATTTAATTTTCCTCTGTGATGAACTGCTGTGTGTTCTGCTATTGACCACTGTATATGCTGGCTGAAATAATCAACTTTATCTGTGACGTTTTGACTTGTGTTTTACGTTCCTGTCTTTGAAAACTCTGGAGACCAGCAGTGTTGGAAATATGCCCTGCCCCCACTGCTTCCCAGTTGTGTATATTCCTCATTTCAGTGTGTTGTTTCAGGGCCCTGGAGACCAACAAATACAACCACATCACCGCCACCTACTACTTGTTGGCAGAGAGAATCCTTCGGGAGAAACAGGAAAAGGAGGTCCAGACACGTTCCTCCAGTCCCAGCAACATCAAGGCACATTTCAGGTACAGTAACACACACAAGCCAAATGTAATGTGCACAGATGTGAGGATGCACAGCAATATCAAGATGCACGCCAAGCACCAACGCGTTACGTTACCATTACAACTTTTATTGGAGATAAAATTTCAGTGCTGTGGCCTTTGCAGAAATCTATTTCCGGGAACTCGGAACAGTGTGAGTAAGGAATATAATTACTCATCAGCACCATGACGATTTGAGTCATAGTCTGAGCTGAGAAGAGGGTAATTGAGCCATCTCCCTTTGGTCTTCACTCCAGCCTGTCTGACCCCACAGTTGAGAATCCAGCCGTACATACTTAAGGCTGGGTTAGATCACACAAAGTTTAATCTCCCATCTGCAGGTTCATTGAGCTCCCATGAGAGACTGATTGTTCAGAGTATTTTCATCCTGGCCTTTATTATCATGATGATTACTGTGCGGTATTACTTACTTCCAGCTTGGTGATTAGGTGGTGAAAACGGAGAGCCCACTCCCTCATTATGATGGCAGAAAAGAGCAAAAGAAAATAAGTTTTATGAAGAACAAGATTCATCCTTAATGGCCTAACCTGCCCTCATTGCTTCCTTTCCAACATCGTTCATCTTAAAAGGAAAAGGGCAGCTGGAGGGGTTTACGGATATAAAAGGAAGCACAACAGAGAGGACGAACAAATAAGGAAGAGAGGAGAGAGGAGGCTTCAGCAGGACAGCTGGCTCCACTCCATTTACATTCCTTTAGAGAGGAATATACAAACGTGGCCAAAAATATTGGTAGCCTTAAAAAAAGTGGAGTGGAATTATTTCATCGCGCACAGCATTTGTTGCCCCTCCAGTAGTCACCTAGTTTTACTTTGTCCGACCTTCTTTGGCTACACCGAACTCCCTCTATCATAGCAGCCAGCAAACCCAAACACTGACTGAGACGTGAATGCAGTAAATGCTACCTTTGCCTCCATTTATTCAATTTGAAGGATTTATCTCAGTTTGCAGTTCCGCAATGCGTCATGTATGCTCGGAGAAAGAACGAAACTTTGTTGACACCCATATGGAAATTCACCCTCTACATTTAACCTGTCCTGTGAGGAGCAGGGGGCACCCACATATTTTTGTGGATGGGTGAAACCTGAACCTGAAAGGGGAATTCTTTTGATTCCATGCATGCAACCTAAACACATTTTTTTGGCTTTAATTGCAGTTCGATAAAATACTCCTTAGACAATACCTAACACATACATTCATTCATATTCATCATCAGTTGTTTCCTGTAGAGAGAAATCTTGCAGAAAACAGCGTGTTCCCAGCATGTTTTACTCACGGACCAGCCAGTCTCTTCACAAAATGGACAAAGAAAGCATTTTTTGTTTTGTCATCACACATGCTTGCTACCTTGCTACCTGTATATATATTATAGTTATATTTAAGGGATGTCCCAAGTCAGTGTTGTTGTTTCAGATAAGTCAGATTATGGAAATTTGAAAAATTGGCCAATTTATCAATTTAACATAGGCCTGGATGATAAAATATTTAAATATGTACCAACGATAGACACTTCACCAATACCAGTAAGAAAATTGTTTGATGCAAAGTCTGATAGTTTCACGTTTGCAGGAAAAAAAACCAAGCTCGCTTCCTCCCCGGCTCATAAACACAGCCAATCATTTAACAGACGCGTTGTTCTGCTGCACCAACAACAACAAACAACAACAGGAAAAAGACGAGTACAAAGCCAATAAGTGTAATTTAATACAAGCTGTTACTTTTATTGCATTTACAGTAACATTACAAGCATAGCTGTTGTCAACTCAAGTAACTCAGCTGGTTCATTTTTGAGCTCTGTGTGTGTGGAGCGGCAGCCCAGCCCACTGGGAAGCAGAGGAATGACACTCAACATGACCGTAAATGACAGCAAACAGAGTAGAGACTATGTTTATTTATGCTATTTACCGCATTTATGTACTCTTGCTTCATTTCACCGCAATGTGAGACTTTAATTTGTGTTTTGATGTCATTTATGGTCGCGCTGAGTTTTTCTCCTCATCTGTTTCACTGTGGGCACACACAGACCTCAACAGAGTTGTAACATTAAAATAAGTCATTAAAATTGCCAATAATTATCAATATCGAACTGTATGAAATTTCACAAGAAAAAAAAGGCACATTAAGTCCAGTAAGTCATTTAACATTGTGGTACAAACATTGTAGCATAGATCCAGCAATATTAAGATTGAAACTGGGAAATATCAGATCATAGAACAGGATTCAGAAAGTAGTGATGCTTGGTGTGGATTAAAAGCCACATATTCATCCCTCAATTCAAAGCCATTTTATCACAGTGTTTAAATGTATCCCTTCTAAAAGTGCAGATAATCCCAGCACTGACCCCCACTCCATCCACTGTAAAAACCAGAGCTGAACCTGGATTAGTACAGAATAAAGTGCAGCCAGACAGATACAGGTGCAAATGCCATGGTAACGATGGCAACCGTCTGCACCTCAGCAAGTGTCCCATCAGCTGTGATAAAGGAGGCAGGAAAGTGGAGACAAAGAGTCAGCTGGCATCTAGTTGAGGCTTCCATTTGAACAGCTATTTACACAATTATTCAGCAGTAACATAACACAAAGGCAAAATCCTACTTTCATCTCAGCAAAAACTAAAATGTCAGCTGTCTGGTGGAGCTACCAGGCTTTGCAAAGTGACCTGTAGGGTGACCGAATCCCTTGGTAAGTTTACGTGTCACGCTGGCAGAAGTTGCTCTTCTACCTTCCCAAACATGAAAATTAACCGAGCAGGAATGGACATTTTCAGTTTAGTCAGCCACCAACCTGACGTCACGTTTGCGTAAGTGGAGGCATGCAGCATCCCTAAGGGCACTTCTTCCTGCCAAATTCTGGTCTTGGTTTGACATCAGGACGCAGCTAGGCATCAGTGTAATGCTGCCTGGATGCAAATACCTGAAAGCCATGTTCAGAAATCAAGTGGAAAAGGTTGGCCAACAATTAAATATTCAGCAGTATCATTGAGGTACAAAGTTTGTGCGATCACGTATGTTTAAGAGTAAATAGAAATAATGTACACAGTCTACGATGCCATGCAGCTATTTACATAATGAGGGATGACAATGTAGAAGATTTCTCTGTACGTATCGTCGGGATAGCTTGCAGTGTATCTGTGAGCTGTTCATTCATTCCGCAGAGACAGGATGACTGTCTGAAGCTCTGACTTCTCTCTACCCACTGATTCTAACCAATCAGTCTCACAAATTCCCTTTCCTTTCCTCCAGGTCGGAGCAGACTGTAATTAATTGGTGCATTACTCGGTGTCATTGAATAGGGCTGTAATTTAACAGGTTCACTGCTCAATTAAATGATGAGCAACATAGCACACCATGGACGTAAATGACCTTAAACAAAGCACACCAACCATCTGCTGTGTTAATGAGATCGATGGAGCTTTTTTTAATTGCAGTGCAATGATAGCGGTTGATATCGGGATGTTTTTAATGGATATACTCACCTCAGTAGGAAGTTTACAGTTGTCGCGAAACCTATCAATATCTCCTCTTCCCTCGCTTCACAGGCAGTCGTGGCCCACCAGAGTGGACATGCACCAGGACATAGAGGACAGCTTAGCGGCATCCTCCATCTCTCACGCCGGAGGTCCTCAGTCCCCGGCCCGCAGCACCGAGAACCTGCTCAACGGACATCGCACCAAAGGCCTGATGGAGCTGGGACGGCGAGAGGAAACCACGGTGACCGACTCTCCGGGACTACCAGCACAGGTACGGGTTTCACCTTCGTCTCTGTTGTTGGATAAAGCAATGTTGTAGAAGAGTGTTTGTTTCACGTTCACCAGTTTTCCTCTGGTTAAGTTCAGTTACAGGATTTGTTGCGCAGCCACAGCTCCTTTTCCCGAATGCACAGGTTCCATATGATGCTCAGCCTACTGCAATTAATTTGGCTCTTATTATCTCTTTCCAGGGAGCCTGTGCTGTTCCCTCGGGGTCTGCTCCTCTGCCACACAGGGGCCCCACACCTTCCGCCTCTTCTGCTGCCAAGCAGCGAACCTGCCTCTTCAGGTCTGACACATTTAAATAATCTTTTGTGGTCTTGCTTGTACTTGTGTTGAACAGTGTGTTTTTTTCTTCTGGATCATTGCAGCCATTGTTATAATTATATTCTGTTTCCTTGAGATCTCAATTGACAATAGGATTTAGTTGTACTTTTCTCTGGCTTGCGGTAAAAAAACTGACATTTTTGTCCTGTTGTCTATCAGAGTGGAGGAGGACGAGGAGGAAGAGGAGGAGCAGGATCCATCTCCGTTACCAACCCAGGTGATCCTGCGGCGTAAGCCCCCATCAATCACCAACCGGCTCACCTCAAGGAAAAGCGCTCCGGTGCTTAACCAGATCTTCGAGGAGGAAGGTGAGTCTGACGATGACTTCGACATGGACGAGGGCCTGCCGCCGAAACTCAGCCGACTTAAGATGAACATGGCTGGGAACCCCGCCGCCAACGTGAGCTCCGGTGCTGGGTCTTCATCATCTCCAGGGTCCACGCACAAACGCTACCACCGACGCAAGAGCCAGGGTCGCGGCTCATCGTGTTCAAGCTCAGAGACAAGTGATGACGACTCGGAGAGCCACCGGAGACGCCTGGACAAGGACTCTGGCTTTGGCTATGGCTGGAACCGTAGGGACAGCAGCGAAGGGCCACCTGG
>OMNV01028995.1:155165-204802 GCA_900303265.1 Brotula barbata | reverse complement strand
TACCAAATGCACGGCCTGCCGCTGACTACCACCAATACTAATACACTACTACGAGCACAATTATCAATAACACTACTACTACTACTACCACCAATACTAACACACTACTACCAGCACTACTACAACCACAATTATCACTAACACTACTACTACTACCACTACTACTACTACTACTACAACTGTTACTAACATTACTACTACCACCAATACTAATACACTAGTATCAGTATTACTACTACCACAATTATTACTAATACTATTACTACTACCACTACCAATACTAATCAATACTAATACACTACTATCAGTGCTACTACTACCGCAATTATTACTAATACTACTTTGACTACCGCTACCAATACAAATCAATACTAATACATTACTACCAGTACTACTACTACTACAACTGTTACTAACATTACTACTACCACCAATACTAATACACTACTATCAGTGCTACTACTACCACAATTATAACTAATACTACTTTGACTACCGCTACCAATACTAATCAATACTAATACATTACTACCAGCACTACTACTACTACTACTACAACTGTTACTAACATTACTACTACCACCAATACTAATACACTACTATCAGTGCTACTACTACCACAATTATTACTAATACTACTTTGACTACCGCTACCAATAATAATCAATACTAATACAACTACTAACAGTACTATTACTTCTACTAAAACTATTACCAACACCAATACCACTACTAACATTACCACCACTAATACTAACAACAGCAGCACTACTACTACTTGTACTACTACTACTATTGTACTACTTCTAATACTAATAGTACTATTACTACCTCTACCACTGCTACTACTGCTAAGATTTCTACCACCACTTCTACTTCTACTAATATTACTACCAGTACTACTATTCCCATTACTACTAGCATTAATAATAATTATTACTAACTACTAATGAATCAATGCAACTAATAAAATAATAATTACTACAAATGACATGTAAACGATACCATGAATATCATCTTCCTGAAATCTCAATTCTCTGTTTGTAGAAACGTTTCTTCACTAGGTGTTAACCGTATTCTGGATATGCTGATTATCATTGATTTAAAATACTTTTCATAACACACACACACACACACACACACACATAGTTCCAGTGGAGCGCTAAATTGCCAAACTGCAGCTGTCAGGTCGGGCTCCTCTAGGCTCCTCTGGGCTCCTCTGGGCTCCTCTAGGCTCCTCTGGGCTCCTCTGGGCTCCCCTGGGCTCCTGTAGATCCCGGTGATCATGATGAGCATGTGTTGACATGCCGCAGACAAACACACTTTTGAGTTTTGACGTGTAGGTTTACTGTGCGTGTTGTCATACAGATCTGATGCCATGACACGCGTGCTCCAAATGTCAGACGGATCTGATATACGATGATGCGACCTGTTGTCACATGTGGCCACATATGTTATTTTCTTTAGCGTGTTAAAAGATGGATGGCTCCCGTGGCACTCACTACACATCAATGTGTCGTTACCTTAATAGATCATGTTACCGCTGACACGGTTCCTTCATTTGATACCAATTATTATCGCAAGGCGTTAGAATAGCATCAACAAGCTAATCCATCTCACGAGCAGATTAACGGCTGTACAGACCTTCAATCAGTTTGGCACTTGGCTGTTGCGTGAATGTAGGTTGTCGATGCCTCGAAGCGATGGAGAAGTAGGGATTTTGGCTGAAGTTTCCTTCCACCCCCATCCTCATGTAGAGCCATTAATCACACACAATATGAAGTCATCGCTGCCTCGTGGGATTTTACTGCCTGTAAAAAATGAACCAAACATGGCTCCTAAGACGTGTTGCTAACAGTGATATAAACAAACACACAGTGGCAGGCTGTTGTGCATTATTCCTCTCCAAATTAGCAGCATTAGTAAGTTTCTGGTCGACAATGTTTCATTTCTTAACATCGACAAATTTCGAGGCCTGGAGATAACAGGGATCAGTCAGAGAGTCTGAGCATTAGTTAATACCAGGACATCCACATGTTTTCCATGAAGAGGGAAGAAAGAATGTTCCACAACTCCCAGAATGCATGTTCAGGCAGAGGAGAGAAGAGAAGAGACGAGATGAGAAGAGACGAGAAGAGAAGAGAAGAGAACAGGAGAGGAGAGGAGAGGAGAGGAGACGAGAGGAGAGAAGAGAAGAGAAGAGAAGAGAGGAGAAGAGAAGATGAAAGGACAGATGGGTCTAACACAGAGTGGGGAGGTGAGAGAGGGTGGTTAGCTGGCATGGTGGTGAGCAAATGTTTGCGTCACTAAAGCTATTCCAAGATGCACAAATAACAACACACAGACAACATTTTGATAGGCTTTGGCTGTTTCCTTGACAACAGTATATAACTTTCAGGGATTGGAGCTTGTAGTTTGGAGAGAGTAAATGATGAAAAGAGAGAGAGAGAGATGGAACAACTTAACCCAGGTGTTAAAAGACCAAATGGGCTCATCCGATTACTGAGTTCACGTCGACGAGGCCTCCTCTCTCCAGAGATCAGTTAAAGGACGGTAAGAGTGACGGTTCTTCAGATGGAAGCGGCTCCATGCGCAATCAGACAGCAGGACAGGTTTGAATTTGTTCGACAGCACAGTCACACAATCGCCAATGTGTCAACTCCATTCACAGATCATCTGCCCGCTCCGAAACGCATTGACGTCATTTAGGGACAGTGACAACCAACAACCCGAAAAATCTGGATGGATTTCACAATGTTAGGTGCACGGTCTCTGCTACTTGATGGTTATTGATGAGTTCACGCTTTGTCCCCCGGCTCCTAACTTGTTAATAACTTGAACAACGACGGCGGTGGAGGAAGAGGAAGTGTTTATCCTGTGAAATGAAGAGGGATCTTTAATGTTTTGTCTTTAATGAAGTGTTATTCTCAAGGGTTTTATTGACTGATGTTACTCTACCTGTGAATGAAACGTAGAGACATGCTTACAACACACACCAAACAGCCCCCACCTACACTTCACTACACAGGAAACGCTTATTTCCGGCTCTGTGCGGCACTGTAAGTGAGGTTAGTCGCTGTGTGTGTGTGTGTCAGTGTATTATGAATGAGAGCCACTCTCACTGTGGACCACAGTGACGCTCACAGCACTTTTGATGTGCTCTGATCAGCACTAATCGTATTCATATTGAGGCCGACACCACACATGTTCCATGAGTGAAGACCAAGTTTGTTGAAAGGTTTTGCCGGTATGAATCCACGCTTATGCACATGCTGAGTCGGTACTATTCAATGCAATTCAACAATACAAAGGCCGCCTTCTAAGTTTCCTAATAATCTTCTCGATGAGCTCAACTGGTTGTGTTCACGTACGCCTCCGATATTCTGACTGGCAAAACAAGTTGTTTGAGGTAATCGGTTATGGGCAGAGCAGGGAGAGACGGAAAATATGCGAGGCTGCCAGGACTGACATCCACTCATATAGAGGAGTAGTTGCACAGTTAAGGGATAATTAAGGGGTAATGTGAGTACATACTGATCCTCCTGCAGGCTTTATTGTACAACTATCATTCCACATTAATTGCCATTAATTCAACGCCATTTATACTTATAAATGGATCATTTCTCTGGTAGAATTTCAGGTTAACAACCGGGAGAGTTTGGCTCAAATCCTGTCTGTGCCCCCGTTGTTATGTTAGAGGAATGCACACGCGCGCACACACACACACACACACACCACAACGATATGTGTATGTGCAGTTTGTGTACCATATATATACCATTTAAATAACTAAACGTGGTTGCTGACGTGTTAGTGCCTTGGTAGACGTGAGTTCCAGTGTTGTTGGCCCGGACGGAAACTTCATCGATGCGGCGTTAACCACAAGATGCACTCTGCATAACCAGAGCTCCACTGATCCGCATCGCTCCTGTCCCAGTCTCGGTGAGTCGCCAATGTTCTGGTTATTATGGGGAGGTAAACTGTAAAATCTGTCCCTGGCCCAGTGCCGGAAACCAGCGCCATGGGCGAAGGTGTGATCCTCCTGCTCTGGTTTATAAATACACTCCTTAAATTCATTATCTGATTTGTTTTATTAATTAAATTTGGATGGATACATTTTTACGATATTTTAACTTAGGATGGAATATTCTCAATTTCATAGATTTGGGTGCTAAGAAGCAGGGATTATTTATAATTTAGCAATGATCAGACACACATTATGCTAGACTAAGGCTGGATTAATTGTTCAGACAGAGCTTACTTGAAGTTTCACAGGAATGATATCGGCCAATTCAATGAATTCCAGGGACACACCCTTCACGGTTGGAGCTTAGATCGTGGACTGAGTTTACATTTAACTCAAAGACCAGATCGACCCAGAATATGTAAATGACCAAACCAGCAGACATATTTGCCAGCTGAGCGGTCAGCCTATCTTGTCCCGGACATGACCCTGATCTGGATTGATGAGACATTTCGCAATGTCAGCATTGTAGTTTCCCAGATGTGAGCGTTATCTCAGTCTGCGTCGTCTGTGTGGATCATTTGTATCTCCTGAGGAAGGAGGAGCCAAAGCCACAAACAGTCAAGTCACACACTCACACATTTACAAGTGACTTCATCCTCATACACTTTGACCACACCTTAAATAAACCCCAACTCCTCTACATTATTAACTGAGCCACCTCTGGCTGATCAAGCAAAATCCTCGGGTGGTCTTGGCTGCTGCCTGCAAGGGAAGGCCCCTGACCTGCCTACTGTTCCCCCTGAGTACCTAGACCTGAGAGATGTTTTCAGTTATGTACCCCGTCACCATTCCTACAACTGCACTCCAGTCGGTCCTGTATTGGCCTGGACCTGAATCCCCATGTGATCTGTTGTGATTCTGTTTTCCTGGGCTTTGCCAATTTTTACCGCAGTTTAGTTTGGAACCACGTATCGGTGGAAGCTCCTCTCACAGCTCTCACATCGTCTACAAAGAGGTTTGCCTCTATCTATGGTCCTCAAATGCCTCAACCACCGAACATTAAACCTGACACCCCTCCAGATGGTCTGCAGCCGCTGAAGAGCCCGCTAAGGGGGAACCCACCTTGCGGTGTCCGCTGCACGACCTACCTACCGATGTGCTCCACAGCTCATTGTCCCCCATCACCAAGGTGATCAGCCCGGCAGCAGTTAGTGTCCTGCTCCCCCACACCCTGCATCCACCCCACCTCCCACATCTCTATGATCAAGCCGGGCATTCATTGCCTCCGGACGCCGGCTCCGAGGTCCGTCCTTTTCCTCTGATTGTTGAGTTTGTATTAGTTGATTTAGTCACTACACCAGTTTCCCTCTACCATGACTTGATTTGGCTGTAATAAATTTTGAGTCCCTGTCAGACCGTGACACAGGCGATCCTACTCAAGAATCCGAACTATCTCAAAACACCAAAATCCAAGAGCCGAGCAACCTAGCACAGAGTGGAGAGTCCAACCTGAGGTTTTGGAGTAGATTGGGTCACCTCTGGTGGTCCGATGGTCGTCTCCAGATAGCTCTGTAGTAAAGTGTGATAATCCTTCTTTTAATATTTGGTGAATATTTGGTAATTTAGCGATTGTTTCGGACACAACATCTCTATTGTTTGTGCAGATGAAGGACACGTGCTGAGTCCTCCCAGTCAGCTTATTAACCTGATTACAACTGGTCAATTACACAGGTGCTCATTATAGCTGTGTTAAGGTTTAATAAGCTGATGTGTTTAGACGTTGTTTTAGCCTAACATCTGCAGTGTGTGTGTATATGTGTGTGTGTGTGTGTGTGTGTGTATGTGAGGGCCCATGAAACTACATGACAAGAGGACTTTTTGTCATCATTATCATCTGTGTACCTATGTGTTTTTGCTGTATATACAAGGGTCAAGTGTTGCTGGGGGCCCGAATTTTAAATACATTGCTTGTGCCAAGAACATTTCCATAAAAAACACCCCGAAGGCACTCAACATGCTCAGCAAAGCACACATAATGCACATGTACACAGGCAGACAGACAGACAGACAGGCAGACAGACAGAGAGACGGGGACAAGACAACCTTTGAGCAACTGAAGGACATTTATTTTTACCAGAAAGGAACCGAAAAGCCGAGCAGAGATGTGTTTCGCCTGATTGTTACTATCATAGCGATTACACCCTAACACCTCGTTTCTGGGCACCGAGTCCCCACCAGTAATACCAGACAGCTGGGTGGCAGGAAAAAAAGGTAAAAGTGCAGTTTAACCGTTTCACTGCCGGACAGAATTGAGTCGGCTGTGGTTGCCTGACTAAAACTGTTCTCTCTGTGCGTGTCTGTATATTACTGGTGTAGTTTCAACCCAGTGTGTATTGATGAAAGTGTCACTACACCACTCCCAGTCACGCCTGTCTGTACCGCTACCGCCGATAAAACACCAAGGGGAAGAATTGTTGCCTATAATCTGCAATGACTCATATGTATTTGTGTGATCTGGACAAAAATATTTGATGTGATAAGAGTCATAACATGTGACACAATCCTATGCTTCATCTCTTTTAGATAAGATAACTGAAGTCTAACAGGTCTACAATGGGGCAGTTTTCTGCTGACAAACATGCAAATAAGTTTTGAGTTTTCCCCGGCCCTGTGATCACTCTTCTCTCCCATTTTCTCTCAGGGGACTTTAAGGGGGGAGACAGAGAGGTGTAAGATCAAATGATAAGTATGACTGAAATGAACATGGTGGTGACACCATCAATGAGATGGCACATAAAGTTTTAAATATTAACTTCACTGGATATGATTGATTAGATTTAAATATAACTGGGAGAATACACACAGGTGTTGACGCTGATTTTAGCACCTGGGCTCGGGACTGTGTGGGTGTCTCCAGACTTTGCGCTTTATTGACATTGCCGTGACTCACCTGGTTGAGAGACCTTCAAAAGCCTTTCAGGTTAGTGGTTCTCAAATTAAGGTCAGTGTCCCCGGACTGGTACGGCTGATAAATCGTACATGTGTCAAAAGCATTTTAATCTGTGGAAATTCAGTTATGGTGCCAAATTATTCACAAATAAACAAGTTCAATTATTATTCTGTTTTTAATAAGAATTAATGAGTTTTTGAGGGATTTGTGTGTCTTTGTTTGTGGCCTGTTGGTGTGGTGGAACTTATTTATCTTCCATATGAGTATGTACATATAAGAGTTTGAATGTTTTAAGTACACAGGCTGTGTGCCAACTACACATTGCTTAATAATTATGCTTGGATTGTAAGTATGTGGTGTGTTCAAACAGGAAAATTGACAAAAATTATATTAGTATATTCACAAGTTGTCAGTATCTGGCTTAAATTATGAGCGTGCGTCTGTGTGCTGTTGGTGGACTTCAATGCAACGCAGTACATACAGGTGGAAGAAATGAAAACGAGCGTGAAACTAATGTGACAATGAATGAAAACCGTGACGAGGCCCCAACATTGTAATGTCACTTTGTTAGGATAACTTTGTTGTTTCAAGGTTTAAAGCGTCCGCAGCTTTCCTGAGTTTCCTAAGATGCAGTTTCACTAACATCGTTGCACGTCTGGTATCATTTCCTATTAGTGCAAAATAGTACAGCGTGCTCAATTATTGCATAATAGTAACAGTTGTACTGTATGTTATATGTACTCACAATGGTCACACACTGACAGTACAGCTACTTAACAAACATAACATCCATTACAGTGGAGTATTTTTAAAAATGTACTGTCAAGGATAAGCTTTCGCCGAGAAAAATACTCCTACCGCCTGGACACTGTAGTGTTAGGTAATCACAGGCCGTTATAGATCATGTGACATCTTGTTATAGACGGCTGTTACAAGCTTATCTCACATGGAATGATGCGTGTCACAGCAGTCTAAATCACAGTTATAACACAGAACAGCAAACTTGTGAACCATCAGATAATAATCCCTTATTGTATATCATTAAGTGTCATTGATTGATTTCTCCCTTTCTGTTTGGGTGTGTGTGTGTGTGTGTGTCCAGTAAACCTACGCTGACGAAGCACGAGCACTTCTGGTAAGTAAAATAAAATAGCCAAATTTGATGCAAATGGATTACAACTGTCCAAGTTATTGTGATTAACAGATGGACAGATGCCAGCAATTACGATACTCCCCCCTCAGCTGCACATGGGTGTGATAATGGAGACTGGCAAAAAAGTCATCTTACTAATGAATTCAGGTGAAAGTCAAACTCTTCAGTGACTAATCAAGAGAGTCATCGAGCATTATGAGTGTGTTATGACCTCTCACGTAGAGCAAACTTCCTTAGCAGCACGTTGGCTTAGTGGTTAGCACCGTTGCCTGGTTCGAGTCCCGGGGTCGACCGCCACACCATGCCTGCATGCGTTTCCCCCGGGTGCTCAGGTTTCCCCCACCCACGGAAACATGTGCTCCTGCCAATGCCATTGACCAAGGCACTGGGTGGAGGATCTGGAGTTGGTTAGTGTGTGCGTGTGTGTTTGCATGTGAGTGTTGCCCACTGTTCCTCATAGTCAGGCTGGGTTAAATGCAGGGGAATCGTTTCCTTATGGGGATCGATGTGCACTGTTCTTTCTTTCAATCTGTAATATCTTAGCATTGTGTTTGTGCTTAATATTGTGGGATTTGCAGCATTGCAACAATGGACGAGGCACAATATAAATGTCTGTGTGTGTGAATATATTCAGTCGCTCTAAAATGTGTGGATGAGAACATGGGGCAAATTGGGCTACAAACAAAAGATCTTATTGTTGAAGAAGAGAGATTAACCAACTTGAAAAGAATATATTAGTTAACAAAACCCAACTTATTCATGCATAATTTGCCACATTAACAGTTTTTCCCACACATTTCAATTGTTGATCCTCCACACACGTTTTCCGAGTCATTTGGCATACAGACCACTGGTGTTACACGCACCACAGTTTGAGAACCTGTCGCTTTTCAAAACGTTCCACTTGTGGCCAATTCTCTGCAAAACTAATGAAAGCAGCAAAACAAAGGGGGCATAAGATCTTCATCGCCGTGGTGTGGGAGATCCCACATAAAACATCTGGCAGGGGGAAACCATTAGATGACGGTTGATGAACAGACCTGCTCACACCATCAAAAACATAGAGGACTCTGGCTTTGATGAAAATGACGCATGCTTTGACGGTTCACACAGCCGTCACATCTCTGTCTCTGCTTATTTCCAGGAAGCAATCAAGGGTAGAAGTACTGAGTCTCGATGAGCATCAGAAACTGTCTCAGTCGCCTACACAGTAGGCACACACTGCTGATCTCAACAGTGGCTGCTCCTTTAGACACCACGGCCTCGCTCTGTGTCTATTAGTTTCTGTTCCATAAACTCTTCTCATCAGGCAGATACCCTCTTCATGCAGAGACTAGTACAACAATAGGGAATCTGAGCAGGTATGAAATACATACGTAAACGACAGACAGCGAGATGAGGTGACAGACTACCATACGCAAATGGAATCATTCCTGGAAATCAGTTTTCTGTGTATTGTTTGACTTTCCAACTTCCTCAGCGACCAGAAATGGTTGCTTAAGTTGTTTCTTTTCAAATCAGTTGCACATCTGCTATTTGTGGCGATGGAGGACGAGCCTAGCAGCAGATCTCTCATTTAAATGACCTGCTTGGAAAGAGTAGGCTGAGCAGATGAAGTAACCTCAAACCGCTACCACAGCTCTTCTTATACGTCGAGTGTAAATAAGCCAAGTCATTTACCAGCTACTGTGATTAATGTTACTATGTGCTGCGTGTGAATGAGTTCTCACACTCGCAGATCAATGCGTGTTTTGGCTCTGTCTTTATTTTCACAGGAGCGATGACTTTGGTGGAGGAATGCTGCAGGAACGCCAGGTGGGAGGGGGAGCCTTTTATATGTAGTCACACTTCACAGGCCTGAATATAATGAAATATGCTGAACTCCACTTAATGCTCGTGAGGGTGAATAATCAAAACGGAGCCTAATAAAACATAAAAGGTGACATTAAAAAACAAAAAGACTGTCAGAAGTGATGCCAAAGAGGCGATTAGACGGCATGCTGCAGAATTTAATGACTTGTAAGACCTTTTAAGGACTTCCAAAAGAAAAATGAACACTGTGGCAAAATGTTAATAAAGTTTCATCAACACACAATTAAACAGTGGGCATTTACAAATATAAACTTCTTCAAAGCCATGGAGTCTGATTTCACTTTTCTGCCAATGTAAAGCAAGATTTTACAAGAATTTCCTTGAAATGTTCGTAGCCTGGTTAATATGCAGCATGTGACCCCTCTGTTGACATTGAATCATATCCAATCTATCCACACGTTCATTCCAACATATCCAACAGCAGACACATGATGGGCTTCATCAGTTGGGTAACCGTGTTTGAAATCGTCCTCAGTGTGTTAACCATCCAGTTTCTGGAGCACTTTGTGGAATAGGGTGAAGCTGCACAGAATGAAAGTCATATTCATCCAAATTGGCCAGTTTTTATCTCATAATTACAAATTTCCAAAGTCAAAGTTTCAAGTTTTTGCCTCATAGTTATGAGTTTCTACGCCCAAATTTTGGCAATTTATTTTTTTGCCATACTGGATGAAATAGGCTTCCATACAATCATACGAGGTCAGCTGACAGATTTTTTCCCATTTTGATTGATTTGTTTGATGTAAAGGAGAAAAAAAAGAGAAAAAAAAAAGCCATGCTGGTGTTTGACGGTAATAAAGAAAGTAACAAAAAAATTCTGCCTCTGGCTCTTCCTTGAAATTGACTCTTCATTGTCTCAATTCCCTCCTACTTACAAAACGTCAGCTCTGAGTGTGTGTGTGTTTATATTGCCAGACTGATTTACTGCAACTGTCAAAACCTCCACAGAGGCAGCAATGTACCGGCACATCAATAGACGTGACACTGCAATTGAAATGATCACAATGTTGCAACCGTACAAACATCTGACATGGAAAATTTGCATCCATAGCAACCAAACACACAACTCCGCAGACAGTCTCTGGCATTTTGCCTGGTACTCAGCAAACACTCAGTAAGTTATGTGTGATTGTAAACTTCTGATGGATTAATAACAGCTTTCACCTGTTTATTCCTATGAATTTTAGTTGATCCTCTCAATTCATACATACAAACAAACGGCACAAATCAGCTGGGACTCATCCGCCCAGCTGTCATCGTTCAGCCTGTGTGAAAACCTGGTTTGCATATAAAATCCTGTTTGCACGCAAAGAAAAACATAACACGCCATCAGAATTGACACTGTGTGATATCTGCAGACAAGATGAGCTGTTAACACAAATCTTGACCTGAACCTTTTCTATCCTCACTCCTTGGTTGCCACACCAACACTGCCAGTTGCCCGTTACCGCAAATCTTTGGGGAAACGAAAATGCGGCGTACCTAATTCCTCCGCGGCCTCCTCCTACAACCTCACATTCACTTCTCCTATTTTCACACAAAGAGGAACTTCAGGGAAGCGTCACACAGAGAAATCAAACATCTGTAACGCATCCCATCTCTCCTCCCTCATCCCTTTAAATCATACGCGATGTGCCGCTTACGTGATAATTGAAATGAAAGTTAAATGCAGCACCGATCAGAGAGGTTGTTGTTGTTGTTATGGCTGATGATATGTATGTTTGTATGATTCGACTCAGTTAAAGTATAGTCAGAGCCGCCATGCTGTGAGCTCGTGGTTAGTCACTTACACTATATTGGCAAACATGTGTCTTGTTTGGGTGTGTTTGGAGAAAGGAGACTTCTTACTCACACCACCATTTAACAGCTGTGTTCAGTCATCGTCAGCCTGTGACCGACCTGAGAAATAAAATAAATAAATAAATAAATAACCGCGCACAATTCTCTCTCATAAAAGCAAGTTTCTCATCTTTCCAAGACATCATACACTAAAACGGTCTTCCTCAATTTAGCGAGAAGTGCGACAAGACCGCAAAGTCATTATAACGGCGTGTGATCTCTTATATCATCCTGTGGTGACTGATTTCTTGTTAAGGGGTCAGAGGTCATAACATAAAGTCATATCAGATGAGAGGTGGTAATTTACGGGAGAGGAGAGCAGAGTTGACGTAATAACCTGTGGCCATGAAATAGTAATGCTGCTCGCTGCCTGGCACTGGGTGGAAACAGGATACTGCCCACACTACTGATCACAGTGCAGGTTCAGATACTCCTCCTGTCTATCACAGCCGGTTTGAGAAAGCACAGTGACTCCTGAAGAGGCACAGGTACACAGACGCGCTGATCGTTTCAGGAGTCTGTGGAGTCGGGGCCCAAGAATTTATTACATCTTTGTGGGTCATTCCTAGTTTAAAATACATCACCGCAGCTTTAACAACGTCCACGATGTCCTGGAGATCCTGTTCCTTTGCCTTGTAGGATAATATTGCAACATAATCATCTGATGGCCGTACGATAATTAACACCTTCAAAAAAACATGGCCACAACTTCCCCTTCCAATAACTCAACACCAAGAAAAAGTTGGAATAAACTAGATGACTAAACAAGAAAAACCTCACGGTTTGATTCTCTCTGCCTGCTGTCTGCTTCCCCGACAAATGAGACGAACTACGCGGCGACGCAATTAATAGAGCAAATGAGCGTGAAAATCAGATTAAATCTAATTAAATCTCACACTTCTTGCCATTTGCCTTTTTTACAGAACGGCAGACTGACAGAGTTTAAGCATCCGTGTCGACGGAGGGGAAGTGGGAAGGACAGCTCCATATGCGTAATGTCAGCCCGAGGGGACAGCTGGGTCCGACCGTCTTTTGCTGCCACACTCATTTGGCCCCGGCAATCATCTTGTCTTGTGCTAAAGGTCTCTCATCCCTACAAGGCTACTTGGCACTATCTGGGAGCTACAGACGACTAATATGCTTATTAAACAGCCTTCATTAAAGCGATTACATGCACAAGGCCTTTCAATTTCCCACTGGCAGCCAAATAACGATAAAGGAAATAAAGGGATCTCACTGTGGGGACGGGAGGACAGGACTTAAAACTGACAATGGCTGCTTGTTAGTCTTGATTTTAGTGACCTAGACACACTTATCAGACTGACTAACAGTCCTCTGACTTAATACGCTGTGCGACGGAGTGTTTTGCACTCCCGGGGACAACCAGCTTTTTGCCCCGATGAGCACCCATACCTGACTCACCACACCTACAGGCCACTTCCAGGTCATTGAACTTCCAGGGAGGAAGACCTTGCCAAAGATTCAGGAGAGTTGTTACTTCTGGCTCGTTTAATAACGCCGACTAGTGTTTAGTGCCCACCCAGTGCTTGAATAACATGCGGAGGTTGAGGTGGGAGGCGTGAGGCGTGAGGGAGTTAAAGTCGTGATGAAGGCCAGAATGATCGTCACGAGCTTACAGCCTTTATTTCTGCTCGGTCCTCTTCCAACAGAAGTCTCCTGCATGAAGTAAACAAAGAGAATAATCAGAGAGGCCGATGCAAAACACAGGATTTGACAAAACGCTGTGGAGAAATACGCAGCTGGACAAAAGCCCTGCACTCAAAAACACGTATGGATGCCAACACCTGAACAATAACAATAATAATAACAATGAATGCTGCAAAAGTTACGTAAAGTATCTGTCAAGTATGTCTGCTTTCTCATAACGATATCTGTGCTAACAAAAATGCATTATTGAAATAAAACATTACTGTCCAAATTCTTTCAGTGATAACAGAGAGTCCTGTTATAAAGATATCATGTAGTTTTTGCTGTAAAAAAAAAAAAAAACACGCTGACGTTGGTGATGCTGTAACTGACGTCACACCGTGGTGAAATTAGTTGGCGTCAAACTGCTGAGTGTTCAGTGAAAATAATGAGGTCCTCCAACGGAATTATTTAACGCAACTGAAATGTCAGCTCATGTACGAGTAAGACTAAATGATTCATAAGCCATTAGGTAAAAATGGGAATATTCATTTCCTCATAAAAGGCTCATCTGAGGTTAGGAAAGACTTAAAATCGTACTTTGGAGCTTTACAAACAGAATATTTCCTCTCATGTAGCTTCCACCGCCTTTCTGCCTCCCACAATTCAGTTCACCTGCCCTCGCTGTCTCTGCCGGGCACAGCTAGCAGCCGTCTACCCACTGATGTGCTAATGGCCAATGAACAGAGAGGAGTGTGTCTTTATATGGCTCAGCCACAGGCGTCGTTTGCACCACTGTGCTGGATTGCACCTATGAGCTCTCGTATATTATTTTTTATTTTTTGCTTCGTCTTATTTCTGCTTCTGCTTTTGTTCTGTGTCAGTCGCTGAATCTGTCAACCTGAATCACATAGAAGTCAAAGAAAAGTGATAAAATAGCCCGTGTGAGATGTTTTCGGCTTCAGCTCCCCGTGTGTGTGTGTGTGTGTGTGTGTGTATGTATGCACTCGGAAGCATAGCTGCTTATAATCGGGCGCATGTGAGCAGAAAAGGTTTATTTCCACATCAGAGCATATTAAGGGCCTGAAATGCTGATGTCACGTGACTACGCCATCAAAACCTCTCTCATTACACAAAATGGCTTGATTGCTGCAGAAGATGTGTTGCATGGATCATGTGATTTCTATGGTAAACAAACAGCTCCAGTTTGGATTCGCTCCATTCGACTCTACGATTCAGAAAGGAAAGGAATGTTATTAAAATTACCGATAACATTTCAACCATAATCAACCTAAAACTGAATAATTCTAAGAATCTGCTGTTTAGGAGTTATTTATTGACGTCATAAACGATGCAAACATTCAGAAATACGTGGTTTGGTCTATTTGGTATTTAACATCTATGATAAAAGATCACAGATTTGCATCTACATGGATGAAACTGACCACTGACTGACACTCCACCTAGCTTCCCTGAAGTGACTCTTAGCTTCCCCTGAGGATTCTCATCGACCACAGACACGATGAGTGGATCAGACCACTCAGATCACATAGTGAACCTCTGATCGGAACAGATCACAGGCCTGACACGCAGATCAGACCGCTCAGATCAGAGCCTCTACAAACTGACCTCAGCCTTCGATTCCAACCAACAGAGGAAATGCACGGGACAAGAAGAGTAGAATTGGACCAGTGCTGTAAAAATGTTTCTTAAGCATTTAATAACAGATGTAAAAGATCAGATAAAATAATTTCTATTCGTTAAGCCTGAGTTGGTTTTTTCAGTGAAGCAAAGCAATGGCAAATCTCCAAAGGTCAATCTTTCTAACTATATCTGTGGGAATCCCCAGTTCACAAGGGGAGGATTCATTTTCCTCTTAACAATATCAGCTGACAACATGTGCACATCACGAACACTAAAAACAGACATTTTTTTACTTGGTGGTTTCACCATTTCCTGAAGAATCGATACTAGCGGTGCCATCTTTTAACAGCTACAAAATCCTCAATACCTGGCCGCGTACTTACCTCAGTATCTGCTATATTTTCCACAGTGACAACACCGTGACGACATGAGTTTCAGCGGGTGCAAATTTTCAGAAAACACAGGAAATAAAACTGCAATCGGATGTGAATCGCTATAAATATCTTTAAATATTGTCAACCCTCTCAGAGTAAAATTGAAGTTGATGGTTAACTTACGACCACCGTTCCTCAATCTTATTATTATTTCCACTTGAACTAATTAACTAATGAATGCTTATATCTGGTGTTTAACGAAAGGTGTGAATTCCAAGCCTAATGATGTTTTAATAAATCATCATAATTTGGCCATTTTCTTGAGGATGAGTCAAAAATTAGCCATTAGGATAAACAAAGTGTGGGCTGTGGTGTTGCTCAATTTTATTTGTCAATTATGACAGAGAGCTCAGCTGAAGAGGGGGGGGATTGATGAATAATCAGTTATATCCATTTTAAAATCGATTGTTTTGTTTACTGAATTATCAATGAGGGCTATTATGAGCACAACTGGAGCCTTGTGAGGTGAATGAAACGTGTGCAGATGTCCTGAGAATGTAAACAGTAGGTTGGAAACTCGACGAGCATATATGAACATGAGTGGGCGCATGGCCCTCTGGTAAATGATTCAGAGGTTATTAGCATAAAGAGAAGACAAAGACATCTCTCTAGCAGACAGGTGTTCGAGCCTTTACTTTGAAACACCTTACAGCGCTGCTCGTCTCCACAGGAACGCGATGGAGAAAATTAAATACAACAATTTTTTTTTTTTTTACACATCGTTAAAAAGTAATAATGATGATAATGTGTGTAAAATTATGTGGTGCGTAAAACTTTTGATTCCAATATTTTCAAAGCAAGCTGCTGTGTGATGATTAATTTCACGATCGTGATGAATTATGTTTGTGTTAAAGTAAAATTCCCCACAATAGGAGTTTAGTTATTGATTTCACGCCGGGTTGTGCTCATTTGTTGTTGTCTGGTACTTCCTAGTCCTGCGTGATCCTGAATATTATCCAGGTGATTCACTAATTATTCCGTCATCTTATTGCCAGATCCCATACATTTTTTAAAGCTTTACCCCACCCTTTCCCTGCCTGCCGGGGGAAGGAGGCCAGGCGGTGCGCCTCCCACGCCTCCCACATCCCAGAGAACCCGGAGGCGCTCCAAGATGGGATCGGCTTCCCGCTCCTCACAGGGAGGAACTGCCGCACCGGGACACCCATATATGGACTCACCCTTATCGGTTAAGGATCGCATGAGTCAGCATCTGCCTATATATCTCATGGGGACGATAGGACAGCGGAGACTGGAGTGAGAGGTTCGAAGCCCGGATCGCTTTTACGTGCGCCGAGCGTCAGGTTTAACCTAATTACGACGATTGTGCCACTTCAGGTGTTTGGAGTGTTTACCTGCACACTCTGTCTTGTTTACGGTCCTTGTTACTGGCAACAACGTCATCGACTTTTGCCGACATCCCCGAGGCGGGGTAGGAGCACAGAGGGCCAATCAGCGCGCCGCATTCGCAGAGGACTACCGGTTGGTGCGCTCGGAGATCCGGACATATAAAAGAAGCGTAGCGCGTCTACCGCTCGTCATTACGCTTTAGGAATAGAAGAGAAGCGCACTTTCAGAGCGCAAACAGAAACAGCAATACACGAGTGGAATGAAAACATCCGAATTACACTGGACTCCGCTTTGATTCAACCTAAAGGTACCAACCGCACAGTTCCACTATTTTGGAAGTTTTGCTCTGTTTTAGTAGCTTTGAACTTCAGTATAATAATACAGCGGGACTGGAATCAGCTGGGACAGTCGAGACTTGGTGTCTTGAAGCGCTCTTGTGTTTGACTGTCTGATTTGAAATATGTCCACAATAATGGAACAGCCTTTTTATGACGACTCGTTTCTTTCTGCTTATGGCCATCCAGGCGCAGCGCTGCCAGACTACAAGCTGCTAAAGCAGAATATGAACTTGAACTTCGCCGACTCATATCGGAACTCAAACTTCAAGTCACAGCACCTGCGCGCCGACAGCGACTTCTATTCCGCTGGTACGGCGGACGTGGGCTCTCTTAAGCTCGCCTCACCGGAACTCGAGCGACTTATCATCCAGAACAGCAACGGGGTCATCACTACAACACCGACACCCACCCAGTACCTCTTCAACCGGGGGATCACAGAGGAGCAAGAGGGCTTTGCTGACGGTTTTGTGAAAGCACTGGACGACTTACACAAGATGAACCAAATGGCGCCTCCAAATGTGTCCATCGGCGCCGGCGGAGTCGGCTGCTCGGCCCCCGCCTCGGTGTTTTGCTCGTCCATTCAGCCAGAACCGCTGGAGTACACCACTTTGAACAGCTGCATCCCGAACCCGAGCCTCTCGTCGGGAGCCAGCTACCCCTCCACCACCATCAGCTACATGCCCCACCACCAGTTTCACCAGCACCCACAGCCAATTGCGCACGGCTCTCACCATTTCCAGCACTCCCTCGCCGGCTCGGGCATCCCCTCGCAGCGCTTCGGCATGAAAGAGGAGCCTCAGACAGTGCCGGACATGCACAGCAGCGACAACGGATCCCCACCGATGTCCCCCATCGACCTGGAGAACCAGGAGATGATGAAAGCTGAGCGCAAAAAGCTGAGAAACCGGTTGGCAGCTTCCAAGTGTCGAAAGCGCAAACTGGAGCGCATCGCTCGCCTGGAGGACAAAGTGAAAGTACTGAAGACAGACAACGCCGGACTCTCCAGTACGGCGTCTCTGCTTCGGGAGCAGGTGGCCCAGCTCAAACAGAAAGTCATGACACATGTGAGCAGTGGCTGTCAGCTCATGTTGGCGCCCAAAGTGAAGTCATATTGAAGAAACAATGCACTTTTTAAACACTGGACTAGAACTGCACTTACAATACAGTTTATGAACAATGTCTTGACGCGTTACACAAGAGACTGGGGTTACGGTTCCTTTGGTGAAAGCACACACAAATCATCAAAACAAAAGACTGAAACACTTTGGGGCATTTTGGATGTTTTTTTTTTTAAGTCATCTTGTCTTTGCCTGTTTACATCTTTACTTTAATTGACCTCTGTGATATATTCTGTTGTAAGTTATTTGTTTGTCAGGTTGAGCCTGATGAGCCTGTCTTTTTTACTTGTACAGTATATATTTAAGTAAATGAAATTAAGAAATATGTGGTGCCGTTTCTTATTTAGAATGCGTCAAAAAGTCGCCTCTCCGTGTTATTAGAACTTAATTACTTATATTTTTGGCCTATCTACTCAGCAGTCACTTCACAGCAGTTGCGTTACGTTAGAAACGTCGCAGCGAAGGATTGTTTCCCTACTGACGCACGGACGTCGGTCCATATATGGTAAATCTTTGCTAGCGTACGTCATCTCACGCAAAGGTTTCCCGGAACTCCCACCCACATTGCCAGTCAGAGGGCCGCGCGCTCTCCTCCACAGCAGCGTGAAGGCTCGTCAATGAGCGGTTTAGAAGAGACCAAATGGGAGTTTCCCCGCTCTGCTTTCAGTTTCCTCAAAACAACACTGAGGATAGCAGCATAGGAAAATGGTGGCAAACGTTCCAGACAGAGGTAGTTTTTTTTTTTTTTAAATAACCACGAGAACGGAAGTCACACGTACTCGTACTGTGGCCTCATACGTCACAAATAAGGCCAAAGGACGACCCAGAAAATAGCTATACTACAATTATGTTAATTAAGGCGTATGTTTACTGAAATACCCCAGCTTGATTTTATTTCAATGAATGAGTATCAGGTTCTATCCCACCCTCATGTACTCGGTTATAGACTAAATAGGTTATTCCTGTATATTACTCAGTCGTCTTACTTATCACTACTTAAGTCAAGATTATATTGATTCACGGTGTCCGGTATTAAATCATGTCCAACAACACAATATTTCCCAATTAGCCATTTGGCAATGCCAGATTGTTGCGCCGAGTGAAAAACCACCGTTTCTCCACTGTTAACCAAGACTGATGACGTACTCTGATCCTGTGCCAGGAAGTGTCCAGGTCACACACACACCCAGTCCATTTCACAGAAGTCAGTAGGAATTTGAGATGGTTACACATTCACCAAGTTGAATTACATCAGTGGCAAGTATAAACTGAGTCATAGCACCACCCAGTGGTCGAAAATAAAACATCAGATGTACACAGAATTTCAAATGTCGGTCAAACATGATGTTCACAATGGTTTAATGGTGTTGGTACGATGAATCAACACTGTCAGTAAGGAAAAACAATAATATTTTCTGAAAAAACAATCCAATATAATTTCAGTGCTCAAGACTACCAAACAGGTAGTAAACTGGACGTATAAAGGAACTCTGAAAATGTCTTCTGCAATTAGGTTTAACACCACAAGAGAATGCTTCTAGACGGGGGAACTTCTCATCTGAAGTGAAGTGCTATGGTTATAAGTCAGAAGACTTTCACATTTATTGTTTGGAGAAGAAGGCTTTACTCTTCTGCACATCAGGAACAATGGTGGCGCTTCCTGGTTTCCATCCAGCAGGACACACTGTACAGGGAAAGAGAAGGGACAAGGTCCACCAGCTGGTATCAGACAGTGCACATAGGGCAAACTCCAGATGCAAATACCCTGTCGGTTAAACTAACAACACAAGGTCATGTGCACGGTGTAAATGGAGAGAAGAAACTTACCATCTGAATTCTGTTTTTACATGTAATGTATTTAAGACATTGATTTAACTAAAGCCAAATGAAATATGAAGCAAGTCTACTCACCTTCTCCATTTTTGTCAGTGAACTGGAAGGCCTGGACCAGGCGCAGAGTCTCATCCACAGAGCGGCCCACAGGCAAGTCATTGATCGTGATCTGCCTCAAAATGCCTTTGTCGTCAATCACAAACAGGCCCCTAAGTGGGACAAGTTCATTGTTTTAAGTAATGTGCAATAAAGGACGTGCCTGTCATGGGCAAACATTAAGGATGGCACATGGGATAAGGACGCAAAACATTAGGACATTGAAGTGTGTCAATGAAAGCAAGATAATTGTCATAATTTGGATTTCAGATCAACCTTGATCAATATTCACTCACTCATCCAAGTGAGTGGGGCTTGATTAGATGAGAGCCCATTATATTTTGGTGCAGATCCCGGACTTATTTTATGATTAGAGTGACACGTTTTCCATATCAAATTCATTCAAAAGTAAGCAGATTTTAGGTATATACCTCTTACGGGTCCAAATTATTTCCCTGTCCCCTCCATAAACAAAATAAACCCATCTAAGGCAAAAAAAATGACTACGAGATCACATATGCAGTCTGACCTGAATGCGATGCCCTCGTCCTCCTTCAGCACGCCGTAGTCTCTAGAGATGGACTGGGTGAGATCTGCCACAAGTGGGATCTTCATGTTACCCAGACCTCCATCTTTCCTTGGTGTGTTAATCCTGTAGGGGAAGGGAGAAGAAAAAAAAAATCATGAATCAACGTAAAACATATCTATATACCTTAAATTAATGACCTAGAGCAGCGGTCCCCAACCACCGGGCCGCGGACCGGTACCGGTCTGTGGGTCATTTGGTACCGGGCCGCACAGAAAATAAATAAATAAATAAATACATTTTATTGACGATCGGAGTCTTAAAAATGTTTTATTTTGAAAAATGACTGGATTCTCTCCCAATTACATCCGTCTGTGTCTCTTGACACAGGTTAAGACAGGTCAAGACGCTCGTCTCGGTCACGTCATATGTTACCCCAGTTAAGCCCTCAAGCTAGCAAAAATGAGTAAAAAACAAACGTCTTTTGAAAACCAGGTGAATCGAGCCTGTCCGTGCCAGAAGAAGATCAACTGCTTGAGATTGAAAATGACGGTGGCCTTGAAACTATGATTCACAGAACAACTTTACCTGTGTTCTGGATTAAAATCAAGGCAGAATATCCTGAGATCGCCACAAAGCACTGAAAACCCTGCTTGCCTTTCCAACATCCTCTTTGTGAAGCGGGTTTTCTGCAGTGACAGCGACCAAAACAAAATTACGGAATAGAGTGGACATAAGGAACACACTTCGGGTGTCATTGTCTCCCGTTACCCCTATATGGGACCCGCTCGTTGCGGAGAAACAAGCTCAGGCCTCCCACTAATTCAGCGTAATGGTGAGTTGTATTTTTATGCACTTTATATTTGTTTTTATGCTGGTCGTATCATTTTATTTCGTCACATTTATTCCCCACACCTTGAAGGCCGGTCCGTGAAAATATTGTCTTACATCAAGCCGGTCCATGGCGCAAAAAAGGTTGGGGACTGCTGACCTAGAGCATGTGGTGTCTTTATGGCTACATCTGGTGATCAAACAAGTACAAACCCCAGGACCTCAACATTGCATTATTAAAAGATATTTCTAAATCTGAGCTCGGCAAAACAAATTCAATTTATGCTACAAAAATCAAGAAAGATGCTGTGATTTAGCAATTTGTTTTTACATCACACACAATTAATGGAAGTAGATGCTTCCTTGAATCCTAGATTTTTTTAAGATGAGTGTTATCAGGCAATTCAAAGGCTATATTAAACTATAACAGTGAAGCAATTACCCATGATTCATCACATTCTTCAATTTATTCCAGCAAGTCTGATTACGAGACCGTTACTTCTTCTGATTATATCACTTATCAAGACAAGACAGTCTGGGAGGCAGAAAGGAGATAAACTGCTGCAGATGTTCCTTACTTAAATCCCTCCTACAATTAACTGTCATCTTAATGTGGTTCATTCAGTATCAGGCATCTGCCAAGTGCTGTCTGATATGCATATTTTGATACATTAAACAAATGCAGTGCACAACTAAACATTTTCATTTATATGAACCCATAAAACAGTTTTATATGAAGCCAACTGAATTTAGGAAATGTTAGCCTATGACACTACAAAAAACAATATAAGCACACCATGTTTTCTTAACTATCTAGGAAGAGACAACTCTCTGCCTTCATCAATAATTCAGTCCAAAAGCTTTTTAAAACAGCAGGATTTCATTGAGAATGTGGTGGACAAACAGCTGGAGTAGAAGCAACAAGACCCCAAGTGGCTCTACATGCCCCACTTCCTGCCATTTTGCAAACACTATGACATGACACTGACTGCTGTCTGTGGCACTTGCTCACAAAACCCAGTTTTGCTGCGTTTTAGAGCTACAATATAGTTTATGACAAAAGGCTTTCTTCGGCCCAATTAGCCGATTTATTTCTGCCACCCATATAGATGAGAAGTGTACTGTCGAGGCCAACTGATGTGAATTAAACACTGAACTAATGCAACATTAAATCATGATGCCAATAATATGCAACTCTCATGTCGCCTTTAGGTTGACAGATATTCTCACCAGGCCAAATGACAGAAGTGAGAGTCTGTGGAAGCAGCGATGACCTCACAGTTGATGCTGCGGAACTCCTCTGCCCTGTCACTGAAAGCCACTATCTCAGTGGGACACACAAATGTGAAGTCCAAGGGGTAGAAGAAGAAGATCACATACTTCCCTAAAGAGTACACAATGGGAAGGAAGGCATCAGTTACACCAAAGACTAAAAAATGTAATCAATCAACACTGTTGGAGGTGCATGTATGGAGGACAGAATAATTGTTTATTACCTCTGTAGTCTGACAACTTGATGTCCTTAAACTTTCCATCCACTACAGCTGTGGCTGAGAAGTCTGGGGCAGGCTTACCAATCTTCGCATTTCCAGCAGACATGGTGTTGGTTTTATCTGACTGAGAGAGAGAGAGAGAGCAGCACAGTTGCCAGAAAATTCCTCATGCACATTGACTGTCACTGATAAGTCTGGGTGGGTGTGATCTAAAGGCTCCACCTGCACCTCTGATAAACACAACTTACTATAACGTTCACGCTAAAACGAACAAGTGAGCGGGATTAAACCTGGCATGTTGTGCAGCAGACTGAGAACCGGCTGCTGCAGTTTGAGGCAAAACCTCGGAAAGTCACATGCAAGTCATGTCCAGGCAGGATGAAACAATGGCCTGTTCAGAAGCTTACATAACCAAGAAAACCATAAACCCAAAAGAGGCTGTGTGCGACATAAAGATGGACCTAATCTTACAAATTAAGCTTTACAATTTTTTTAAACACACTAACAGTAAATTTCACAGTGATTCTCTAAAAAGGCCTGCGTAGCATCCACGGAGTAATGTTCATCGGGCACCGCTACATTTCACATGGAGTGACTTGATCACGTATTATTCGACAGTCACAGCAAGTTAGCCAATAAAAACATAAGAGAACGTCTCACAAATTGTCGGTGAATCATCAATAACCGTGTGCAGTTTTTAAAAGTGTGGCTGTACAATTGAAGATGTTAGGAAATGAAGCAGAAAGAGAATTAATGTGATTTAATAGAAGCAGGTGGTCTGACTGCTGCACGCCGCAGCTCTGGACAAAGAAAGAACCAAAAGTGATTTAGCTAAACCGCTCCGGCTAATTTCACCTTAGCTTCACCCATCAAATAGCTTTCTTTTTATTACTTTCTTTGTTCCACTATTGACAATTATAAACTATACTTTTGGTTGAGCTGTAAAGATAAAATTGCAGCTGCAGGGATGAAAAAATAGACATTTTTTACTCACGTCTGTGTAGCAGGACAAGTTGACAGAGGAGAACTGAAGGAGGGCTTAAAGGGTGCAGAAGACGGCGGTTCAGGCTCAGTGTGCGGAAGTGAAAATAAATCCTTCAAAGTAAAACTTCACACACAGCTTCAAGGGCGTACGAATGACGAATAACCAAATCAGTCATCTCAGAGGAGATCTGCACATTTGGACAACATTAACCTTAACGTTGATCATAAATATACAGTTGACGAACTCCATGTACTAGACTCCTATTTCAGTAGGACCATTTATTTTGAAGATGCCTCGATTTGAACCTCTGGTCTTCAAAATAAAAGTAGTTTATTTATTTATTTATGAAAAAAGTAGAAAAATACTGAGAATAAGTGAAACAATATTACAATAAAAAAAGTTTATTTGCAAATGGCAACCCAATTTATGTGAAAATTTAGTTTAAATTAGAAAATTTAATTTAGTTGAGTTTTATTCTGCTATACATGTAACAAAACAGTCAGATTTTTACTGATTTGTTTTACTTTAATTGATGTCTTGTTTTACAAATAACAAATTGTATTTGCTATTTTATATTTTTCTAAAACACGTTTGTCTGTTTTTACAGATGAACTCTTATTTATATGTGCAATCAAAGAAAAAGCCACAAGTCAGCCATAAGAATATCGAGGGGAAAAATAAAAATGATACATGGATTAATAATCAGTTAGCAAGTCCGGAAATATTAAACAAATTAAAACGAGGCATACCAATAACAGAATTTTGGGCTTTTCTTCTATAAATATTACATGAATAACATGCATGATAACATGCAATCCATGCATAAAAAAGGATGGGTGGAATTTTGCCTTTCCTTCTTAATGTTAGATATATCTTTCTGGCATAATAATATGCACAGTAACATTTGGATTGAAATAACTGTCGTTCAAAATTATTCCATTCCATAGTTGTATACTAAAAATATTTACCTTTTTAATTGAAATATTGCCATGGAAGAGTTTGAAAATGAATGAATAATACAAGGAGGGGTATGCCTTGAAAAGCTTGATAATAATGATCATAATGATATTGATAATTGTGGTGACAAAATCCAATATTTAACAAGCTGCTGGCTGAGAAGGTCCTATGATTGTTCAGCAAAGAGCAAGACGTCCTGCGATAGTCAAGGCGGCAGACACCCTCTCTACGTTTAAGAATAGGCTTAAGACTTTCATTTTTGATAAAGCTTATAGTTTGGGCTGGCTTGCCTTGGACCAGCCCCAAGTCACTCTTTCTCTCACTCTTTCTCACTCTTTTACCCTTTAAATCATGATCTGTTTACTTTTTTACCGCACATTACACTCTGAACTGCTTGTCACTCCCATTAAGTTTATTCACAAATTAAAAATAAAATACAAACATAAACGTTAACAGTGCACGTGTCATTCTGTCTGCTTCTGTCCTCATCAGAAACACCTGTCATAAATGGCACCAAATTAAATCACCTGTGGCCATACTCGGCCTTTATGATGCACCCTCAGCAACCTCCATTAGTATTGAAAAATATTATCCACATAATCATACACACCAGAGATTAATAAAGTATCTATCTATCTATCTATCTATCTATCTATCTATCTATCTATCTATCTATCTATCTATCTATCTATCTATCTATCTGTCTGTCTGTCTGTCTGTCTGTTTGTCTGCCTGCCTGCCTGCCTGCCTGTCTAATCCACTTTCTAAAAGGTATGGTTATGTTTGGCATTTTATCAGGTTTACAAAGATACACATCACTTTTAAGTACGCATACATTTTTAGAATCATAATAGAATAATTTCATGTTTTGCATGATCACGATTGGTAAGTATTTCCAAGTAGTTCACTCGCTTTTGTTGCTTTAGCTGATGCCTCATTGCCCACCAAGCCAACGTGACCCAAGAAAAGCATTGAGCCCTGCTTGAGTGATCTTAAATCCAAAAATCAAGTCCGGTAGATTATTTCTTTTACCCACCAACTGATTGCTGGGAACCACTGCCTCTTAATTTCATGATTTAAAATCCTTCTCCTCACCTACAAAGCCCTTAATGGTGAGGCACCATCATATCTTAAAAACCTCCTAGTACCCTATTATCCCACTAGACCACTACGCTCCCAGAATGCAGGTTTACTCGTGGTTCCTTGAGTCTCAAAAATCAGAATGGAAGGCAGAGCCTTCAACTATCAGGCTCCTCTCCTGTGGAACCATCTTCTAATTTCAGTTCGGGAGGCAGACATCCTCTCTACGTTTAAGAATAGGCTTAAGACTTTACTTTCTGATAAAGCTTACAGTTTGGGCTGGCCCAGGCTTGCCTTGGACCAGCCTCTAGTCATGCTACTGTAGGCCTAGATTGCCAGGGGACTTCCCAGGATGCACTGAGCTTCCTCCCTCTCTTATCTATACACAGTCATTGTCCCATTACTGCATGTTCCTAACTTGGCCTCCTCCTTGGAGTGTTTGTGCTTTGTCGCCTGGCAGGTCCACACGGAGTTTAAGACGGCTTCCAGATGGACTCATATCTGGATTCATCATTGTTATTGTTATTGTTTCAGTTGATGTGCATCTCTGTTTCTCTCTCTGTGTCTCTCCCCCACCCTCCCCCTCCGTCTTTCTCTCTCAACCAAACCAGTCAAGGCAGATGGCCGCCCACCTACAGCCAGGTTTTGTTCGAGGTTTTTTCCCGTTAATGGCGAGATTTTCCTTGCCTCTGTCGCCAAGTGCTTGAGTAAGAGTATGGTCTTGACCTGGTCTACATGTTAAGTGCCATGACATAAACTTTGTTGTGATTTGGCGCTATATAAATAAAATTGAATTGAATTGAATTGAATTAAGTCGGGGTACACACATCCCAAATGTCACACTTCCATTTCCAGGGTCCTTGGAGCCGTCACTGTAAATATGGATCTCTCCCCATGTGTGCTTCAGATGATTTGACTACTGTCACTGTTTCATTTTCTTATCATTTTCTATTCAAAAGATATAGAAGAGATGTGTCAATGTCAAGCTCTGGTGTCTCCTTTTATCTGAATTTCCTCTGCACCGTTGAATATTGAATGTCCAACGCAACCACCTTTCCTCTCATTAAATATTAACTTAGAGCAGATTATTAACTGGGGTTTTGGAACCAAATCCATTATTGCAACATAATCATTCAAACCCAGTTTATGCCTTTATAACCACAACGTAGCTACACATTCGTCCAAGTTCAGTGGGTGTTGTGGCCAATAGAGGGCGCATGTGACGCTCACCCTTTAGACTTTAGTTCACTAGAGCTTTTATTTTGACACTCATGCTCGCAGCAGGAAGTTGTCGAGTAATACTTCCTTCAAGATTGACGTTTGTGAAGGTGGATTGATGTGGCTGTCTACTCAGGATTTTAGGTAAAGTAACTATTTACAGAAGATACCTGTGTTTGGGGTTTTTTTTGTAGTCCAGAGCGCAGGACGTCTTGCTCTTTGCTACTTCTGCAAAATAGAATAAAATCAGACTTAGCTCACTGCTAACATTAGCGAGGACCAAGAACAAAACAAAGCGTGAGCAGAGCGAGCCTGTTAGCTTCAAAGGTAGCTTTAAAGATGCTGCTGCAGCCACTACTGCATTTAAAGAAGCTACAATTGAGCACAGCTACAAGCCTCCTAACGGCTGTGGCTTAACATGAATATCTTAACGTAGGAATATTGTATGAACGTTTGGTATTTTGTAGCCTCGGAGAAATAAGACCATACGGATCCCTATTTAGTAAACATGTTAACCTTTACTGAAAATGTCAATGTGTGGGTCAAATCTTAGGCGTTCCGGAATCTGAGGTGTTCCAGAAGTTGGTTCCAACAGTATGTAGCACAATAGCATCTTTACGCCAAGGTTTCAGACTTGGATTTTTTTTAATGCTCTAGAATTGAGGTGCAAAATATCAGTAGTTTGCCTAGTTTGTCTTTGTTAGTTGTTGTTACAGTTGTTGGGCTGAAATGAATAAACAGAAACACCTGTGGAAATATTGGGTTTCTACAAAAGTAGATTTACAGCCTGTGTTCACTTCCGTCTGAGTCAGGCGCAGAACTTCTCAGTCAACTGAGACTGATATTAACGTTTTTACTAACTGGTAATTTTACGTTCTTGCATTCTGGTACTGAGAATCTCCCCACAGATTTGCATCGGAAATCAAACAATTCTAACACATTTTATTGTTTCTGAGGAACGCATATATATTATTTTAGTGATTTATCAGCCTGACAAACAAACAAAACCCCACATTGTATGGTTTGGCTATGGGCAAACTCCAGAAAGTAGAATCTACAATCATGTGATAATACATGTGTTAGAGATCATTTTATTACGTTCTTAATTTATTTTTTATTTAACTGAGATTCATTGAACTGTAGTCACTGATATGGTTAACCAGGATGCCCACATTTCTTTTAACAAAAGTCACCATGTCATCAAACACAGCTTACTTGGTGCCCTCCGTTTGTTTGTTTTTCCATGATTGAGACGCTTTCACTTTCAGATCACTCACGTTTACTTTTCTAGTTGTAATGACGACGGCCATGTCAACTGACCAGCAACACGCCACCATCTGTCCATGAGGTCAGCTTTGAGACCCAATCAGGGCTCTCCTGCTAGCATCTATCAGAACTGGGTGTGGCGTGTCAGAAGGCAGCGAGATTCCCATAGACCGGCCCCTCTCGCAGAAAGCTACGAGCTCCAGCTGTTCCGTATCTGCACTGACCACTCCCAAAAAGCCTCTCCAGCAGGATCTCAGGAAATTCATCATACAACAGAACAAGAGCTCAGACGGAAGAATCATGGCAACCCCACAAAAAAAGGCTCCTCAAGATTCAGCAGCCTCTCCTTTCCCTTCATCCTCAAGAATAAATGACAGCAGCAGCTCATCGTCATCCTTAGAGCTTCAGCAGACTCCAACCAAGCCACTGTGGGCACCGCTGGAAACCGATGCCCCCATCACGTTAGGTATTCTGCTATGTTCAGTATGGTTGTAAATTAACCAAAAACGGTGCCATATTTTCTTAATCATGTTTATCAGTTATCAGTCAAACATTTTCTGGTCCCAACTTCTCCATTAAGAAGATCACTGCTTTTCTAAGTTTCATATTATTATGCAACAAATTCATTAGTTTTTTATATATATGAGCTTGTTTTGGTATTTTTTCCTTTTTATTTTATGTTTGAAATATTAAATCAAAAAGGAAACATATACATAAAAATAATGTAGTGATCGTTTTTCCACTGAAGAAAGATTTTTTTTTTTTGTATATGCATTCTTTTAATAGTACAAATTCGACTTTGCACTTGTCTTTATTTTTGCAGCCTCCCACACCAATGAAGAGGTTCACGTGTGCCAGCTATGTGGCTGCTGGTACGAGACACGCAAGGGTCTGTCCAGTCATGCACGGGCCCACCTGCGCCAGATTGGAGTCGCCGACAGTGAGATCCAGGGCAGCGCGATTGACTTTCTTTACAATTTCATAAAGGATCAGGACCTCAAACCCATTACCAACACAGAACTAGACCTAGTCCACACATGGAGTCCCCCTCGGTCTTCCTCTAAACGTCCACTTGATCTCTCCCCGGAGTCTCCCCTGAGCAAACGGCCTAAGAATTTAGAGACTAAGTGTATTCTGTGCGGGGAAGAGTTTGGGAATCGCAAAGGTCTGGCTAGCCACTCACGTTCCCACCTACGTGAGTTGGGTGTGACTCATCTGCTGGGTACAGCTTCTGCAATCGAAACTGTCCAGGAACTGGTCAAAAGTGGTGTATTACGTGGTGTGAGCTCCCTCAAAGCAAAAGGCGCAGTCAGCTCATCTGCAGCTCCCTCTCCAGCCCCTGCTCTGTCTCCTTCTGCAACTGTAGCTCAACCCAGATCCCCGTGTCCCTCACCAGCTCTCTCCCCGATCCCTGCAAAGTGCACACAGTCTCCTCCCCCGCCTATCAGCCGCCCCCCAAAGGCGAAGAAAGGCTTTCGGCTGGCAGTGGACCCCCTTCTCAAAAAGCCAAAGCCTGAACCCGTAGAGGTGGAGGTGTCAGAGGTGTCCCCTCAGCTGATGCCTTGCTCTGATGTTCCTTCAGATCATCTCACTGCAGGTAAACAGCCAAAAGTCAGGACAGCAGCTGACTTCATTGTTGATGATATGTTGTGCACTGAAATTTTGACTAACCCCCTCAACTCCTCCTCTACTGTTTCTCAGTGTCATCCACACATGTCCCGCCCCCACCAACTGTCCCCTGTGATTTCTGTGGCCAGCTTTTTGACACTCGCAAGGCCTTGTCGTGTCACGTGCGTGCTCACCTGCGCCAACTGGGCCTCACCTGGTCGATCAACACATCCCCAATTGACCTCCTCAATGATTACTTGAAGTACGGTGAAAAAGTAAAGACGGACCCAGTAATGAGCGCTGCTTCATCACCGTGCATATCCTCACCAGCTCCTCAAGGCGTCAAGTCATGCACGCCACCCTCCGATTATTCCCTCAAAGCGCAGTCGTCGCCGAGCAAGGCTGGGATTTCACAGAATGGTAAAGCATTAACACTTGCGGTGGGTGAAAAAAGACATTGATTCTGTCACAAATTATCCCAGAGATTAAGAATACTTTTATTTTTTTAATCACTTTGTCACCCACTTCTGGACAGCACTGCAACTAATGGAGCAAGTTGCCAAAAACATGTCTCCCTACCATGCATACAGCGTTTCTGTAAAAATGTAGGTTTTTGTCTTTATTTGTGATCTTGAGTAATATGGTAGTTTAACAGTCCCAAAGCCTTCCATCATTTAAATACATTTAAATACAGAATCTAAATCACTCACCTGAATAAGAGGTTAAAAAGATGTCAAAACACCACTGTTCTTCAAGTCACAAAAAAAAAGATCTTTAAAACAGAATGTATCGATACATATTAGGAGCTTCGATCCAGTTGAGATTTTCACACTTCACTTTGCTTGACAGCTGATGTAGATGTATCACCTCACCTCTTGTCTAAAATGTTCTTGCCTCTCTCAACCAGTGTTTGTAGGCACTTCCTGTGAGCTTTGCGGCTTTCACTTTGAAAACCGCAAAGCCCTGGCCAGTCATGCACGGGCACACCTCCGACAGCTGGGCGCCAGCGAGTGGAAAATGGAAGGGGGAACCAATTCGCCCATTGAATTCCTCAGCGCCTGGATCCGGAGGGATCCCTCCAAGTTGGCAGAAGTATCTCGACGCTATCGCGTGGGAGACGTTTATGTCAAAAAGGTTGGATGGTTGTCCCACGCCATGTCTTTTTTTTTTTTTACACCAAGACGTCCTTTTGATTTCTAACCTGCATACATTTTGTGTCCCAGAGAAACATCCCGTCCCCCTCACTGTCCACAGACTCAGACTTTGTTCCTGGTGGTGGCGTGAAGCCTTTAGGTTTGCAGCCCGAGTACAGGGCAACCAGAGAGTATTCAAGCCCTGCAGGCGGAACATCGAGAGCGACTCAGGAACGACATCAGGGACACGCAAGGACCAAAGCAGTCCACAGGGACATTGATGCTCGAGCGTCAAGGGGTGAGAGACGAAAGACAAACGGACATAATTATACCGTAAAACATATATGCTGCGATTTTAATCTGTTCATTATTAACTGACATCTCCACAGTTTCAGGGCTCCACCCACCAAAACATTTAATGCCTGCCAGGGAAGAAAACCATCAGCCATCCCGATCTGGAAGCATCCCGGCTCTGCTACCCAAACCGCCACTGTCTCCCCTCGTCAAACTCGTGGGCAAAGTCTACTCACTCAAGTGCAGGTTTGTTGACAAAAGAATTCCGTTTGCATTCACAGAAAGCATTAAAAAAAAATATATATATATATGATAACATGATATATGATATATATTTCATATGATAATCTGAAAAGGTAGTTCTTATCTCTCTGTCCTTTTGCTCAGGTTTTGTGAGAAAGTGTTCGAGGGACCTGTGTCCATCCAAGGGAAGTGGATCACACACTTGCAGAAACACATTCTGGATCTGGGATACAAAGGCAACGCGTCTCCTCCTGCCGCACCAGTGGCAGCTCCAGCGCTCGTTGATCCGGTAGCCGTTTAAGCCGCACATCATCTCTGTAATGACATGAATCCTGAATCCTACTTACTGTGGGGTAAACGTCACCTTGACATGTCCAAAACAATGAAACAACAACTACAACTTCAGACACAGTATGAATACAATGCAGAGGCTTTCTTACTGTGTATTTTAGTAGTTCATGAATGGAGAGTTTTTCTATCAGGTTCGCTTTCTACTTTCCCCTTTCTGTCCTGAAGAGGGAGATCATGAGCCATCTGAGCGCCTGTTTATCTGACAAAGCAGGATGCCAGCCTTCCATCTGTATATCTCCCAGAGTTTTAGTGTAAGTTGATATTTACCGATAACAAATTGGTCTCAGGTTGTTTTGGTCTTACGGGGAAGACGAGCAGAGTCGGCATTTCACTGTGAATTTTCTCTATTCCAGGCAACTTTTTATACATTCATGTTAACATAGCAGAGAATAGTTTTATGTTTCTGTCAGATAAAATTCTCTTGTAATAACAACACAGAGGGAGAAGATTGTGTTTTGCGTTGAACCAAGAGTCCACCTATCCTCAGCTCAGCAGTTAGTGGAAGTTAGTCTTCCTCGCCTATTCTTACAGCGGTAACGGCTGAGAATGTACTGTTTTTTTTAATACGGAGTCACCTTTTTACACTTTTAGTTTTCATGTAGGAATGAATTCTGTGATGGTGAAGGTATACAATGTGACATATGTTTTTATCTAGAAATAATGCAAATCTCTCTTAAACTTGACTTCACACTCTCCAGCGTCCACACTGTTGACGACCAGTTTCACATGCATCACGCAGAAAATATGTGTATCCATGTCCACAGTGTAGGTGCACTTCTTAGCCCCTGTACATCGCACATATGTAACTTTCTATCATGTGGTCTCAATTAACTTGCATACATTTTTTCCCAGTTGTAGATTTCTGTTATTAAATATTGTGTATATTTGTGGATCTTAATTGAGAAAGTCAAAAGGAAAAAAAAAATCATTTTTGTGATTGTTTACAAGGGGACATTTTCAGAATGCCCTGAATATTTTCCTCACCTGCTTATTGAACACACATTGTGCCATGTGTTTTTTTTAAATCTTTGTGCTTCAAACAGGTTTTATTGCTCAGTGTCATTGCAGTGATACTGTGTGTGTCTGTGTCTGTTGCTCGGCTTGTTTGTTTGCGTGTTTTCAGGATAACTCAGTAATGAACACACTTTGCTCAAACTTGGACGGTGAGGCACGGTCCAGGACGAATCTATTAAATTTTGGTGTCGATCCACATTCAGAAGTGGATCCTTTACGGGATTGGAAATTTGAAAAAGAAAATTCAATGAAAGAATAAAAAAAATCTGGCATATTACTCAACCAATTTGAAGTCTGAGCCATTTTTACACAGCTTTAGTTTATAATAAAAGGCCGAAGTTAGAATAAAATGATATGAGTCATTCTTTCCTTACAAAAACACTTTTAACATTCTCCAAAGCTGGAAAATACATGATGCAACCTAAATGATATCTTGACATTATGATATCAGATGTTTTATACAGGTTTTCTCAATTTCTCCAAAAATGATGCACACATTTGAACAAAAAACTTAAATCTGGCATATTTATCCCATCACAAACTCTCAATACGTTTGTCTAAAATATCAGTTTGGATAGTAGGGCTCATCAATTCATTAAACAAAGGTAACTGACTATTTTAAGGCAAGGGATATTTAAAGGACTATTGGTACATTTGATGTCTTTTTGCAATCCATTGTTGCAAATGTAATTTTTTTTTTATTATTAAAAAAATGTTAAAACTTTGGCATTTTTGAGGTCCCATAAAATTGTCTTTTTCTACATTTTTGGGATCATTTTATGATCTGATGTGCTGCTATTGGATTCCGGGGAGAAATATAAGCTAAAATTAGTCCGTAGAATATCCTGATGTTTGGTATCTTCCTCGGGCATTTCAGCATAATTTAAAGTATAACTTGCTTGTGAAGATGGACCCGTTGGTGGATAATTAGGAGTTGAAGGGGTTAAGGAATCGGAGTCCAGTAACATTTAGGATAGAAACATTCGAAGCGCATCCAGTAGCATGCACTTGGTTTTGATCTTGATCTATTTTTGGTAGTTAGAGATATAAATACAGCAAACATTCTAGTTATGTCAATTCCTAATCATGCTAGTACATTGTCTGGGCCTGCTCAGCCTTGTTGGCGGTATGAACTTCATGCCGGATTAATGCGAGCGAGCGCGTTGAACATTTATCCGTAGTAGAATGTTGAGGGACTGAGGAAAATTAAATGACTGCCCCATGTTTTTGTCATTTTCCAAATCATTTTCCACGGTCACGGTTATTTCCATTATTATGAAACACTGGGTGGCCGTGTCAGCCTTCTGCACAGAGAGGAATAAAATGAAACCAACTGACTATGATGCGTGCCTCATTTGGCCACACCTCCAGAGAACTTTCTCGGGTCATTTTCACTCTTTAGGTCTTAAACTGTGTCAGGATAATGAACCTCCCCTGCTTTTACACTCCAGCCACCAGGAATGTTAATTCCTCTGGAGGAATGTCAGAGCAGAAATCGCCTCCGGCCAAACTGTATCCACTGGAACAATCCCTCCTTTCCTACACATTTGCCCCTGATCACTTTAGTTTTGGTCTCTGTAATTTCAACATTTTTTCATTGTTTACTCATTCTTGTAAAAACAAGGACGTGCAAACATAATTCCAAAATTCCTGCATCCTCCCAGATTTTGAGCAAATAGCTTCTGTAGTAGATTAAATAATCTCATGCTCACAGCTGTGTTGATTGTTGTAGTCATGAAAACATCCAATGCTAACGACAGAAGCTGAATGCTCAAAACGCTGATATAGATCTGTTACATATACTGCTAATGCATCTAAGTACTTCATTAATCCCCGTGGGGAAATGAATTCTCTGCATTCAATCCACCCTAACTGGGAGGAGCATTGGGCATCACATGCAGACACACACCAGCGCCTGGGGACCAATTCCAGATCCTCCGCTTAGTGCTTTCAAGGCCAATGGCAGGGCTAATTAGACTAATGTACATTTTTTTGTGGGTGGGGGAAACTGGAGCCCCCACAGGAAACCCAGACAGAGAATGTGCAAACTCCACACAGAAAGGTGCGGAGGACGACTACGGGACTCAAACCAGGCTAACCACTAAGCCAACATGCTGGTGTTTCATACTAGGCTGAGTTGAAAAGCGCACAGAAATTAATAATCGTTAATATCTTGAAAGTATGAATTTGAGCTTATTTTGCATTCTAAATTCCATTCCCAATGTTTAAGTTAGAATAAAATGATATGAATTGTCTTTCTACGCAAAAGTAATTTTAATGTTCTACAAAGCCAGAAAAATAAAGGTGACATACAGCCATTCATTACAGTCTCACACATGACAAAAGTGTGTTGTTCATGTTTCCTTTTGCACTTCATAATTTGAGAAAAATGACACTAAACAGATGATGAATGTACCATCTGTAATCCAGTGATCTCTGCTGCTCAACAGCTTTTCTGTTAAATCGTTCAGGTCAAAGTGAAGATCCCCGAAGACTGTCTATGAAATTTACAGAGGCAGACAGCGTCTCCCTGTGCCTGTCTTCAGTCTCTCTCTGATGGATAAAAATGTCTCGTCTCCGAGCCAGAGGACCCACCTGACTGGACCTGATCTGGCTGAGCTCGCAGCTCTCCACACCTGATGAATAGTCCCCCAATTCTTATGAATCTGACCAGGAATATCTCAAAGCATTCATCGATGTAAATCCCAAATTGCAGCACATCTGTCTTCCAGCACTGTGGGATTTGGAGGATCTGACAATATAATTTGGGGTTTCTGACTTTGGTTTTTGGGTTTTAAGCCGATTAGAAGTCATCATGGCTTCACTTTATAGGCAAATTGAAGGACCAACTTACCCAAAGCACAATTCCTGCCAACTTCCAGATGTTTATATAGGCCAGTAATATTATGGATGTAAAAACTATGCCAGAACAAACAGTGGAAGAAGTCCTTGTGATGTGTAGCAAACGGAGCAAAAGCACAAATCATGCAATACAAACACACCCACTGAGTTCATGGAGCAGCATATAGGCCCTGTTTACACATTACGCATTAAAACATGCCATCTTTATTCAGACAACTGAGGAAAATGATATTTGACATCAAATTTGTGTTTCCTCCTTGTTCCATTCATTATATTACATTTGATCACTGTCGTTATAACCCAAAACCAACAATCACCCAAAGTGAAAGTTACTTCTCAAGAGTAACAAGAGTACTCAGAGTTTAATAATTTCCATTCCTGCCTAACAATAAACAGCTGTCTGACAGGAATTAGTCCACCAGCATCCAGAGCATGTTCAAACGTTCCGTCTGACCACAGCTACTTTAATCAAAACGCAACCACCCAGAATGATACGGGGACAGTCCGTGTGTGTTTTGTGCACCAACCAGATGATACATGATCCACACACCAACTGCACAGCTGCTGATGATACACAATGATACCAAAGTCTGCAGACACCTGATTGTCTCCTCTATTTTAAGCAAGCACACAAAGGAAAATTTTCCGGATAACGTCCAGTAAACGCTGCCAATCGAGTATTAAATCTTTCCTCTGTCAGCTCATTTGAAGTCATCTGCTTTCCTCTGCAGGACAAGATAAAAGGGTTTTTAACTTTTCCCCCACTGGTTCGATACTGGACGTGAACTCTACATATGTCCAGCGTGTTTTCAGGCGTTTTCTCACACACACTGTGGCTTTGTAAACGTTCGTGTGAGAGGACAGAAAGCCTGACACCTTGGCTCTGTTTCCTCAGTAAATTTATCTTTCTGGCCTCAGTTGTTTTTTTCTGTCTGTAAATAACTGGATATTGGGTAATACGACTCTATCGCACACCAACACCAGACACCAGAGACGAGTATGTCGGGTTTCTTACGGGCCAATACTCAGTGAGGCTCGACTAAACTCTAGACTAAACATAGCTCCTTCATTAAGGTCATATGGGATCTGTTCATCCTGGAGCAGTCGGATCCTGGATCAGGGATGTTCCAAAGGCTTAAAAAAACATCCTGGCTGTAAGTTGTGTATTTTTTGTGTATTGTGTAGTTCTGTATAGTTCCAAACAGATGCAACAGGATGACAATATGTGAGAGATAGAGAAAATAGAGATACTAAACATGACAGTTTGATATCTATAGGATAAACGTACGTAATAATCTTTATTTTTAGGTAAAAATGTTCTTGGTCATAAGTTAGACTGAGTTTATTCATTTATTTTTACAGTAACCTGTTGAAGATGAAGAAGGGTACTTTTTTGATCCCCTTACAGAAATTAACTCTGCGTTCTTACCCTTCCTCAATGAGGAGCAGTGGGAAGCCAACACATGCACGTGCAAATACTCACACACACACACAACAGCACGCAGGGGACCAACTCCCACGCAGACACGGGGAGAACATGCACACTCCACACAGAAAGGTGTGGAGGTCAATCCCTGGGATTCAAACCCACGACCTTCTTGCTGTGAGGCAGCAGTGTTAACTACCAAGCCACGGTGCTGTTGTTTCATGATAACCGTTTCAGTATTAACAGAACAAATCATTAAACCGCGTCTATGATTATAAAAAAAAAGGAAAAAGAAACATTAAAAAGCTTATTGGTTTATTTGTTTTTTTTGTAATAGGATTACTTATAAATTGCTGGTCCAGTTTTGATGATACATGACGGAAGGCCAATCTGAATCCAAGACCACATGCAGAAATTTTTCAAATGATCTTTTAATTTCCCCAAATTAACACACAAATCACAATGAAACAAATATGATCCTGCATATTTATCCCATGTTGGTGCAATTTGATCCACGTCGCAATAAGATATTGTTTTATGACAAATAGCAGTTGTCTTATTATCATACAGCCACTTCTTGTCCTGTCTGCCTTGTTGCAGCATTGTGGTGCAGCAGTGTTTCCGGCCTTGTTGCCAGAAGGTGTCAGGTTCAAACCCTGACCTCACATGAGTCCTCTGTGTCTGATGTTTTTACAGCAGGGTGGACGAGTCAAAGATTGGATATAGTCATAAAGAATTTTTATTAGAGTAATTTTGGTTTGCTCAGCCTTGGAAGAAGTATGTGTACACACATGTGTATAGGTGTGTGTGTTTGAGAGCGAGAGAGAGACTGCAGGATTAACCTCAACTTTTAACTGCCCATTCAAACAAGAAAACTAAACATATTTTCCACGCCGCCTGTGGAACACATACAGTATATTGTTTGAAATGTTCACACTCAAGAAGCTGAGTTTTTACGCTTTTCATCCAAAGAAAATATCTTACGTGTGATGTTATTTTACGCACATTCCCTCAATTCAGCCTGATATGTTTGGTATCTTTGGAAAGTCTGGGATATCCACAAAAATTTCATAAAAAATTCTGAGGGTTTGGTAAATGCTTGGCTAAGATTGGCTACAGTTTACAAGGTTAATTCCTGTCCACTCACGTGAAGACAGCATGTGTTGAGACAAAAGACCGCAGCCCTGCTGGAACAAGTAGCTGTAGAGGACAGAACGCAGCATGACGTTTGCCTCAGCGTCATCAGCATCAAGGTGAAAGTGGAGGTTAACAGACAGCACTGTCACCTCAGATGTGATCAGACAGACAGAAACACTCCGTCCGTCTCTATCCCCAAGAGTATTTCAACTGTATTTGTCTAACTGAACAGAAATAACTATGTTCCCATAATTGATGGTTTGGTATTTCAGAAATAGTGGCATGATGCCATAAAACAGCCTTTTATGAGACGCCAGAGACCTAAACATAATGTCATTGCTGATGCTGGGAAGATCTGTTACTCTATTGTGTAATGATGTGGTATTAATGGCTAATTTTGTAGAAATGAGTAGCAATTAAGAGACAGAGCACCAATAAACCAGTGATGATGAGACATGAAATGATAAACATGACATAATGAGGTCACGTTTGGACTCCGGATTTCTTTTTTATTTGTGTAGTTTTTGTCACAGGTGAACCGTACGTCACTGAGAAAAACGGGTTTATCATCTTGGTGTATGTGAGAATGACAAAATAAGACACGTTTGACAAAGTCAAATGATCTCATTTTCACTTAGAGGTCTGAGCTCTGTCTCCGTCTGAGCCTTGTTAAGATTTAATATGCCAAAAACACAATCCATTTATAGTCTCGCTTGCTTGTGCTCACTGGGAGAAAACAAACTATTTCAGGTCCCAATGAAAACCCAGCTCTGCACTGATTAAAAAGCTGAATGAGGCCTGAATGGGCATCCTACACTTTCAGGGCAGTTTACAACCTATGGGTATGTCTTATTGTATGCGTTTCTATAAGAAATCCTTAGGTTTTGACAGTTCAAAAACAAAAAACATTTTCCCCTTTAAAAATGTCTTTATTGCTCTGCCTGTTGCACGTTTCTTTGGACATTGCTCAAACTAAAACTTAACGTTGCATATTACTGATATATGAATAATTAATAAATTATACAATGGCCCTTAACCACTAACGAGCTTTAAACCCTGAGGAGGACACATTTCAGCAAATGCTAATGACTCACAGATGTCATTAGAAAATGAGCGCTGCATAATGGTGGAGAGTCACTTTTAAACACATGGTTTTGATTCTCTCTCTTCTCTAAAAATGAATACTGTAAAATATTTCTATTGCCGCTGGGATCCCACGGGATTCTACCGTGAGACGAGTGTACTGCGAGGTAGGAAATAGAGCGGAAACACCTCTGTAATTTTCACCACGTCGTCCCCTGATACTCCAAATAATGTTTCATGATATTTGGAGAACTCGTCGGCAGTGCCGGGGGCTGTTATCTTCACATTTTGTTCCAGGGATGTTGTTCCTTTGGTTGCTCAGCTCTGTAACTGTGTGTGATTTACACACGCAGCATCCCCATTACTGTAAACTGTAGAAAGGAATGAATGAAACGATTCATCTTCACGTAAGAGGAGTAAACCATTCCAGGTGTTGTTGTAGCTATTTATCAGGTGTGTGTGTGTGTGTGTGTGTGTTTGTTTTGTTTGTTTGTGCTGTATTTTTGCTTTAGTTGGGTTTTTTTCCGCGACTGTGGGGGGTAAAACTTTCCTGGACATGATTCTATGGTAAAAGCTCCAAGGGTGTTTGATCAGTTGCTATCACATGACATGGAAATGTATAATTTTAGCATCATCCAAGAGGTCCAAGTCCAAGAGGCTTGAACGATCTTAACTGGCTCCTTTCAAAGTGAAGTGCTACCCCGAGACACAGCTCGTGTCCCCCGTGTGTCCTGACGCCCTGCAGAGAAAACTTTGGTTCTCCACTTGTGTCCATGATCTTATTTTCCACCACTGCCCACAGCTCATGGACATAAATTGGTTGGTAAATTAACAACTCTCTTCACCACAGCAGTTTGATTCAGCATCCACATCACAGCAGAGATCCCATCAGTCTGTTCATCAATCTCATCTTCCATCCTCCTCCAAGCTATTTGACCTCCTTCATTTGGGGCAGAGGAAGAGGATAATCCACCATTTTCTGACAAACTATGTTGCCTGCAAAGAGCAGAAATGCGATCTTAAAGCCACCAAACTGGACACAAAGTCAAAGTCCAGCAGGATGAAGAAACGTGCTGGAATGACTGCAGAGAATACGGACACAGCTCTCATTTTGGTCTCAAGTACCATCTGACCTGGTGATTGAATTGGTGAGGAATTGAGAACACTACCTAAATAGAAACTGGAGTTACTGACATGTATCTGATTCTATTTTCTTTCTATCTTTTTTTCTTTTGAGTAATTTTCCACTTCAAAGATCAGATTCTTTCACGACTGCCGGTGAATTAAGTGTACTTCATTCTTCACGAGTGTTAGGGATGTGTGTGTGAAATGATGGCTCCACAGAGGATACAACATTTGAAATGAATGAGCTGAGAAATCTCTGAAATGCTAAACGACCCATTAAATGTTTGAATCTTCATCCATCTTCAAAGCGTTCGCTGGGAAACCTCCACGCCCCTCCCAGGGCCTTAACCTTACGTGAACCACTTTCACTGGAGATTCTGTGACAGAACCCAGGTCAACACTATATCTCTGCTAAATAGACTCGTCTCCAAAGCGGTGTAGCGTGATTCATAAGGGAAACAATCTGATATCGTCAAGATCTCTTCTGTTTGAACTTCTGTTTCCAAACGCTGAAACTCAGTGGGTCTGTTTTACCATTTACCATCATGGTCTCAGATGAAAGGATAGATCTCATTTCTGTTGATGCTCACCATGCTCATGGAAGGCACGCTCCTATGAACACAGACTTTTATTATGGTGCTGAAGAAGAAGAGGAATCAGGGCGTTCACCTTTATTGGTCATATTCAGTATTAACATACAGAAATTAAATTTGATTAGAAGGAGTGGGCAGCCATTGGGCAGCCGGGGAGCAATATGGGACACTTCAACGTTTGGACAGCAGGAGGTACAGACAGACAGACATAGATAGATAGATAGATAGATAGATAGATAGATAGATAGATAGATAGATAGATAGATCGAGCTCTACCACTGATCCACAGCCATCCAAAAAGATAAAAACTCCATACAGAGAGGTGTGGTGGTCAACCCTGGGACTCGAACCCACGACCTTCTTGCTGTGGGGTAACATTGATGACAACTACAGATACAGATGCAGGCATTCTTAAGTATGTTTAGTCCATAGAGGTTTTTCATCTGCGTCCGTAAACTCCATTTTTCCTTAATATTTGATGTTTCGTGAAAGTCACCTGTGCACCGTTTCCATCCCGGATGTTGACAGTATGTTGAACATAAAATAGAACAAGTTAAAAACAAGAAAATAAACAAGGTGAAAATAGTCTATCTATACATAATCAAACATTTTAAAATGTAAAAAGAATTAAAATGAACTCAATTGAATTAAATAAGGCCATTTGGATGCGTCAGGTAGGACTTTATAAGAAGAAGAATAAAAACATATTGCACAACAATTGCCATGACACACGAGCACTTAGCTGGGAGAAACGGGGTTCTAGTGACAATTTTCTGGCAACCAAAACCTTTCAGGTCTGGAGGTGAACTGTGATGTAAAGGGACTGGATATGGTGGTCGTTGTCCACATGAAACGCGATTGTGACGAAGCATTTTCACAGCTATGGAAGCTAAAACACTGCAGCAGGGAAGTCTGTCGTGGATACCAACGCACATGTGGAATTAAGAGGAAATTCAATTTGAGCCTCACAAAGTCTGTATGTCGTAAACAAAGGGTCAAACAATAGTGCAAAAATTTTTAAAAAAGAGTACAGACATGGTTGGGGGGTCTCCAGCAGAGATGCACTGGGTGATGCTGAAGAAAAGCTGTACTGAATTATGATTTGCCCGAGGAACGTCATCACGTCATTCGCTCAGCTCTCAAGTAAACACAGATCGGATTCTTAGAAGGTTGAGCACCAGCTCCGGGTCGATGGAAAAAAGGTTATGGTTTCAATTTATTCTCAACGGGGTACTAACTAACACTGATGATGGTAACAAGCACAGACGCAGTCCAGGTAATCTGAATGCACCGCAGTCAGACACAAGGAAGAGCGCACATGCTCCCAATCAGATTAAGTATTACAAGTTAGATGTTGCTCAAAATAAAAACTAATTTATGGAATTATGAGATTTTAGGCCATTCTGACAATTCCTAATGTTCATGGCATACAGTATTTAACATTTTTGCAATTGCACTTGTGTTCTATTTTTAGAAAAATGCCTTCACTAGAGTCAGAGCATATTTTAATAAAAAAATTCTAGTTTTGGGTTACGCAGCAGGATTTCCAGTCAGGGTTAGCCAAGCTAACCCATGCTAAACTACGCTAAGCTGAGCTGTCGGAGAGGAATCATTTTAATGCTGCTGCTACATCAAATTTTCTTGCATAGGATAAACGAAGCTCTTTTTTTTTCAATTTATTTATTTATTTAAAAAGAAAATGTATTAATCAACATTCAAACAATTGTAAGGCTGGTTCTCATCAGCATCCTAAAATCTTGTCTTGTCTTGTCTCGCCTCGTCTCATATCATCTTCTTTTATCTCATCTTCTCTTGTCAGAGTGCGAACTCTGTCTTTAAATTTAGAGATTGTAATCAAGCCAGCACACCGATAGACTTCATGTGACAGCAGAATACCGTGTTCAAAATATTTTTTTCTAGCCATAAAAGTATAAAAATGGACACAATTTCTCCATGATTATAAGCGTAGAGCTAACAGATGGACATTCACATCTACACCGTTACGCAACAAAGAGCTGTTATAGCAGGGAGTGTGCTAAAACGTTGCTGTCGGATGGTGTCATGCAGCACAGTCCAAGGGAGCTGTTGTGTCACAGTCATGCAGCAAAAGCACGCTGCACATTGTGCAGGCCTAGTGAACATTACAAGATCCCTGACGTAAAGAGCTGGAGCTGGTCTGAAGAAAGCATCAGAAACGGGTGTTGTCCGATTTGAATCCAGGGGGATTCTTGTCATGAACTTGTGATCAGAGCGGGGCAACAGAGCCCAACATTAGCTTACAAGAACACTGAATTTAAAACTCAGTGCTTACAGGTGCAAATCCTCCACGATGGGGAAAACAAAGGGGATTTGGGATTTTGAGAGGTTTGGGCCAGCTGGAGAGTTTCACCACTGACGACGCTTCTAATATGATGTTCAGTCACTTATCTAGCTAGCGGCTGAATAACTTTATTCAAACATTGCCTATTCTCCTTCCAAAACAAAAAGACTGATTTATCGCATAAGATTTTGGCGACATGCCCTAATGTATAGGCTATGTACTGTAGACATAAACACAGACGTCTACACCAGATGTGTGCATGGGTCGGCCTGAGGCGGGACATCATTCTGGCCACATTTTGAATCGCATCTCTTTCCCTATCTGTATTGTATATGATCTCTTTTTTTAGACTTCATTAATGCTTGTGGGGTCCAGGTCGGATTTCCGCACTACCTCGACTCTGTGCTGCCTGGAACTGATGCAAAGGTGTTTCACTGCAGAAGAACAGTGCACACAGTGACTCAGTTGAGACACAGATTATTCCGGGAAAGGCGTACAGTGCAGTAACGGACGGCTCCATGACTGTATAAACGGACAGTTTCCTTCTTTCACTCATCATCTTGGTGGAGTCAACACACAGTCACTCCAAGCCCACTTCAGATACTGAAAGTACTCCACTCAGTAAACATCATGCTGAACATTTTTTGTTAATATCACATAGTTTACTGTATTCTATTGTTATTGTGTCCAGTCTAGTGCAGTGATTTGCCGTATTGTGTTATTTCCAAATACTGGCACTCATTTTAGAAACAATACGGACAATGTGAATGTGCTGGCAGATTTATGTTAATTAGTTTTAATACTATTAGGGTCTAATAACAGACCTGATTATTTGTAGATAATGGTTCATCTTGGTGTCATTGTGTTTTAATTGACATGCGGCTGTGACAGCTCGTGATGGGACTCATCTTACTGTGTCATCACTTCATCACACAATCACTGACTCGTGAACTGTGATGATGCGCTGTATGGAACACACTGCGCCAGGAAATGAAAGCAAAACACTGTGGTTTTGGGATTTGAGAGGTCACCTTGTGGATCTATGCTTCTGTTTTTTCCACCTCCTTATTATACTTTAATGCTCACCCAGCCTAAGGCGATGTAAGCTCTCCAAAGCACAGAATCTTATCCATTGTTATTTTCAACACAGGCCCTCAAATTTTCACATTTCTTTGATTTTTTTTCTTCTGATGGGTGCTTTAGGAACTTTACTACTACTATACTACTATACTATTGTGTTATCTTCATGGCATACGGATGAGCCATTGCCTATCTACGTAACAAACACTGAGACATTTGTGTTTGTTCGTCCTTTCTTTTTTCTTTACATTTTTGCCATATTAAACGTATGTAATACAGTTTTATCATATTAATACTTTCTTCGGCAAATCATTTTAAATAGACTTTTTAATGATGTTTTCTAGGTTAAAAATAAAGTGTATTTTTAAGCGCTGCATTTGGCTGTATTCACTTTGCTGCCACTGGTTAATGTGCAAACACCAAATCCCCTTTTCATACTCGCTACTAAAAGTGAGAGTGTAACCAAGATAAACAATGTGTAAATATCTTCGGTTGCCAAGTCTAAAAATTGGAAGAAGTATTGGTGTGAGTCTGCATGCTCGCTCAAAATGGTCCTTATTCTGGGAACCATTGATTTAAAATCACTGCGGCACTTCATCCTAAATTAAGCCTCGCCTGACACATCTGCATATGTCTCATGGATTCAAAGTATACATATGGAGTTTGTACATAATATTCAGTGTGTGTCATGTAAACACAGGACGCCTCACAGGTGCTCAGCAGCGCAGCACAGCTCCAAATATGGAACCAGATTTATTGGGGAGCAACCAAAATCTCTAAAAGCTCACTGTGTGACATTATTTCAATCTTGTTTATACTGACGCCTCGTTCCACAGTGAGCGCAGCCTAATCTGCTGAAGGGCTCGTCTTTTTTCTAGTCCCAGGAGGAGTTTGGCTCCCGAGCAGCCGCTGACTCACGTCGTTTCGTAAGAATTGTTCACTTTCCTGTTCCATTTCTCTCTCTGTGCTTCACTTTTTACCTCTGACGGATTTCCTTCGCCAAGAAAAACACATGGCTACAAAAACCTAAAAATGGACCTCTCACCTCTTTAGCGATTGCTACAGTTGTCTTTTCGCTGCAATGCTGACTGCATTGCTAGGCTTTGTTAGAGGGGTAAACAAACAAACAAAATAGAAACCAACGCACGGGGACATCCCAATTCATACCACAGATATCTCCCTTCAGCTACAGGATAAATCACCCTACAGGTCCCTGGAGGTAGCAGATAGACACTAATGACATTTTCATGATGAATCTTGTTTACTCCCTGATGTCAGAACTATATTGGCAGACATGTTGGTGAAAAGTAATTTACGATGTGTGGCAGCTGGGGGAGAGCAGTGATCAATCTGAGCACAGGCATGAGGAGCAAAACAGAAGAAGATTCACATTGTATCACTGCATGTGATTCTGTATGTGCAGTCTGCAATCAAAAGAGGAGAATGAGTGAGAACACAAGAATATTTCTCGGTTTGTACCACATTACTTATTATTACTTATTACTACTACTACTTATTACTCATTAGTATTCTTTCCCCAGTGACTTCCACAACTTAAGCCAAAATTTTACTTAAAGTTCTAATCCTAATGTCAACCCTGAAAACACATTTTAACAGTAGACTATATGATTAAATGTGATGTGAAAATACACACACACTCTCTCTCTCTCTCACACACACACACACAGCTGCTTGTATGTTTATTGTCCTCTGCGATGCTTCTTTAGCTGTTACCCTTGAAGTCCCTTACTGCTGTTTTTAGAAGCCCGTGGCTGTCAGCCAATATCGACGCTCCCCCCTGTGTGACCAGACAATTCCATCTGTCATCTGTGTCCTCACCACCCACAGAACCCAGCAGTCACAGGAGGTATTATAGGAGGTATTATACTCCCAACGTGGTATTTTTACATTCTGTCCTTCAGCTGGGAGATTTAACTGTCCGAATGGCCCGCGTGTAGGAGGTGTTGTATAAATTTGGCCTGGGAATATTACAAAAATTAATTAACTGACCCCTTGAAAATGCACTTCACCTCCTGGTCGCAGCCCCACAAATGAAAACAGGAATGCTTAATGATTTTCAAAATACAAAACCCATCCAATCCGGTCTCAGCAAGACCCAGAGCGCACGAGAGCTGATGCCGTCTCCAAAGTTCAACACCGTGGCTCTCATGTGGATCGTTGAGAAACAAACGGCATAGTGCAGCCAATGTCCTGCCAAAACATTGGACGTGTTGAATGACTAACATCCATGAGAGGTCAGGATTTTCACTCTCACACCCTTTGGACCAACACATCCATGTAAATTCTTCATTTTTCAAATCAGACTTTCCCTTCCTCCCCGTGACTTTCTCTCGCTCTCTGTTTCCACTGAGATCTGTGATTGATAGTCGGAGCCGTTCAGAGGGCTGCCGAGAAGCTGAGGTCGAGCGTTTCTCTGTTGCCGCCTGGGAAGTGAACGAAAGCTTGTTGTGATTACCAAGGTCCGAAGATTCCCTGTAATAAAAGTGTGAGTGTACACTCCCTCCCGGTTATACCTTCAGCACATTCTGATCATTTCCACTAAGGTCTGAAACTAATTCATGCACATTTCTCAGAAATCTGAGTTGTGTTATTGAGATTGCATGATAACGGAAATCAGGTCCTCTGGTCCCTTTGTCCTTGTAATATTACATTCCAGAAGAATGTTGAAAGTTTGAATCCTGCACAGGCCAGCTGAACACTATCACTGTACAACACCACTGAACCGAATAATATGGCAAAATGGAAAAAGTGTACGCTTCATTATTATGCAATAACACCTTCAGCCACCTATGTGTGAATGAGATCATAAGTTTACGGCACAAAATATTCATTACTTCATCATATTATAAGAAGAAGTAGACCAGGGGGGATTCTCAGTACATGGATTAACAAATTATCAGGGTTGATGATGAGACACAATCCCAGGGTTTCCTATTCTTGGAAGGAGAAAGCCGCCTGTTGTTTCATCTGTTGCCACAGCAACATGTCCGTGAACTCAAACCTGATCGGAGCAGGTTTATTATATGTAAACAAGATTTGATCTGAACTTTAAGTGGTCGTTTTTGGAATTCCGCCCATTCATGGCTGCTCCATTCCTTAGAGACCGACCTAAAGATGTCAGAGTGATAATGATCTGAATTCAGAGATCCTCTTGCATACCCCAAAATGGTCCTTTTGGAGAGCCAGCTACCTTTCATGTTTTGACCACTTTAGCGGTTTTGTCTGGAGAAGCTCTTGTTCTGCAGCATTGAAGATAAAAGGAAAAGCTCTTCCGGTTGTTCCGGTTTCAGCCAATCACAGCCTTATTCATCGTGGTTTCAATATGATCCAGCTGGGCAAATCAACAGGCGGCGGGCAAGGAGTTGACGCGATCAGATGATCCATACGGAGCGATACGCCCCCGAGGAAGATACCCGTGCGAAGACTGTTTACATTTTTGAACCCAATGGGGCATTTCCAAGTTTGAGCAAATGTACTTATCACCACATAATCAAGGTCTGTGTCTCTACGTGCAGGAATGTCAGTTCATGATCAAAATGTAATGTATTCTCAAGGGCCGCTATTAACTGTACTCCAACGGTTGACACATCCTTTTCTCTGTAATCTACGTTATTTATTTATCCAGATTCTAGATTATTCATAAATTCAGTCACGAACAAGGGCTTGTTGAACTAAACGAGACTAGCTGTTGTGCTCATTTCCCATTGTGAAGTGACGTTATAGCTCGTGGCTTATCTCCTTGATCTTCTTCAGCGTGGCTCCACTCTGATTTCATACCTCATGTACCATGTTTTTGGACATGTAAAATATAAAGATGGAGAGGTCAAAGACAGACATGAATTCAAAGGAAAAGACGTCTGGCTGGATTCTGCTGTTTTTTGGCCTACAGCTGCATATTACACAACTGAGCGGTGTCTGGTAAAAATCAACATCTGGATTCTTCTGCTCCAGTCCTTAAAAATTACAACCCGCTATTGTTTTCCCACAATGCCCCGACAGCTGCCGTAAACATGTCACATTCATTTGGCGGTACAGTAAAAATCTGTTAAAAAAGCAGCAAGGTTGAGTGTTTTGCGTTGCGGATGTCACCACCTCGCGTTAACCTGCATTTACAGTACTCATTCCTCACTTTACACTCCAGCGGCCAGAGTGCGGGCCTTTTGCTGCCAACACATTGCTCTGTTAACCGGGTTCAGACTGGAATCCTCTGGAGGAGTGTAGTCAGGACTTGACCTACTTTGAACTGGCACACATTTCACAAAAATCCCACACAGACAGCGACAATTAGGAGCTACAGAGAAGTCTGACTCTCAACATTACATGGTCCACGGGTGGAAAAGTCTCTCAAAGTTATATCAGAAAACATGCATGAGTAAAAGTAGCTGCTGATCTCAATTATACTTCAGTTTGAAAAGTATTCTTTGGATAATAACTCAACTAACGTACGCATTGAAGGTAAAAGTCACGGCGATGTGGTTTTAGGAACTTCAGTTGCCGATTGAGGTCCACCAAAAGCTACCAATCTCTTTCAGAGGCCAGGATGCTTGCAGATGTTTTTGTGCTGGGCTTTGGCGGCTGACAAAGATGCTAGCCAGCTTGTAGGGGCGGGACCCTGCCTCCATCGTTGTGGTTCAGGTCACCTTCTTCTCGACCGCATTCTCGCATCTTGTCTAAGCTCCTTCTGGTATCCCTCTCATTGCTTTGCAGGACCTCGCCTCTTCATCTTCTGCTCTAACCTCTTCTTGAACTAAGC